>JAJJLH010002547.1:0-18524 GCA_023806865.1 Isotricha sp. YL-2021a | reverse complement strand
ATTATTAACTTTATCAATTGAACATCCTTCATAACATATACTTTGAGTTTTATTAATTATATTATATCTTTCATTTAAAGCAATATCTTTTTTATTAATATAATCATTATATTTACATCCTTCATTATCTTCTGATATCATAGATATTAATTCTTCTGTTAAATTTAAATTTTTATCTATTTCAAGTGTTATTTTTATTTTTGAATTATTTTTAAAATATTCATCATTTAATTTATTAAAATTTTCATCATATAATAATAATTCAATTTTTTGTATCTGTTTTCTATTATTAAATAAAAATATCAAACTTATAATAATATTATCTAATTTATCATCTTCTATAAAAATATGATTCCTTGATTAAAGCTTTAAATCTATATTTGGTAATTTGTTCTCCTATTGTTTGAAAACAATCTTCATTTTTATATAATACTATTATAAAGTCATCTTTAATACTTTTAATAACTTTAACATGATTTGAAGTTTTAACATATTCATAATAATATGATTTAACAACAGATTGAAAATTTTGTTTTATCATTTCTAATGAATAATCAGTTATAAAATCATTCCTTGCACATTTATAAGTATCTTCACAAATATTAACAAAATAATCATAATTTTCTTCATATTCTTCTTCTTCATTTTCAATTTCTTCAATATTTCTTTTTCTTTTATCATAAAAAGAATTTTTTAATTTTTTTTCATTATATAATTCCTGATAATTAATTTCTTCTTCATTTATAACTGGGAAATGAGTAATAATATTATCCCAAAATTTATCAAATTTTATTTTTGTTTCATAAGTACCATTTGGACAATTTGAATAACATTGATTAATATAATAAAATTCATTTTTATTTTTACAATCACCAAAACATTCTCCTTTATCAAATATTCCTCTATAAATAAAAGGATAGTATAAATTACACTTATTTAAACAAGTAAAAGAATTAGTATAACTTAATAAATCAGAATTGTTGTTTAATAAAGATTGTCCTGACATTATTATTTTTTTAGGAGAAATATAATATTTTGGACATTCACAATTATTATTATTAAAAATTGATTTTACATATTTTTTTTTACAAGTAGTACAAAAGTTTTCTTTTGAATCACCTTTTTTTGTACAAGTTTCACATGTTAAATAACATTTTTGTTCATTTAATATTCTATTTTTATATTCATTTATGAATAATTTTGATGATTTTTTTTCTAAATTTGATTTTATAAGATTGGTTGATATGATTAAAATAAAAAAAAATCTGAATTTCATTGATTATTAAATGGTTTTTTTTGAATTTTTTTTTTTAAAAATGAAAAATAAAAAAAATATATTATTAGAATTATATTATAAAATTATTATTTTTTGTTTTAAAATTTCAATTTTAGCAAATATTATTATTTATTTTATTCTCATCTTATTTATGATGAATATATAAATTTCTTTAAACATAATATTCCTATCTATTAATCCTAAAAATAAAATATATATAAAAATATTGATTTATAAAAAAAAAATTTTATGAAACCAAATCTAATTTTATAGAAGAATAATTTTTAACTAAAAGCCATCTACAAAAATGTTGAATTAATTCAATTAATTCTTCAATATCATTATTATTATATCCAAAATAATTTTCACTTAAATAAATCGAAAAAAAATCATTACAAAAATCAGGAATAAAATTAGCATTTTCAATAGAAGTATATTCTTTTTCAAAATATTTATTTTCATTTCTCATTTTCAAATTAATATATTCTCTAAACAATATAATAAATTTTAAAACAAAAATAAAATAACTTTCATTAGTTAAAGAATGAATATACATTAAATATTCAGTAAAAATATCATCACAAATAGGAAAAAATAAATCATGTTTATATAATAAATTTCTTAAAATTGGATTTTGTTTTGGTTCTTTTAAAAATCTAAAAAATTTTTTTGGTGAACAATCTTTATAAATTTCAAAAACAATACTAACTGCATTATCATAATTTTTTGAAATAAACTCATTTTGATAAATACATCTTTTAGAATTATTAAAAAAAGAATTATAATTTTTTTTATTTTTTTCTTCTTTAATTTTTTGAATTATTTCAAATTTTTTTGGACGTCCTCTTTTTCTTTTTGTAATATTGTTTTCCTTTATTATTTCAGGATGTTTATTAAACATATGATTTAAAAGTGCAGGTTGACTTAAATATGATTTTTTACAATTTTCACATTTATATTTTCTACCTTCATTACAATGTCTTGAACGTCTATGTTTTTTCTCTTTTTGAGATGAGGAATCAGCACTTTCATTCATTTTTTTAGTTGAATCATTATTATTTTCTATTAGATTTTGTAATAAATGTTCTTCAGTTTGATTATCTAATGATATTTTTTTATCCATCTTTTTTTTAAACTCTTAAAATTAATTTTTTTCAAACCTTTATTTATATCTAAAATTTTTCAATAAAAATATCAAAAATATTTTTTTTTTTGATTTTTTATTCATTTTTACTTTTTAAATTAAAAAAAGAAAAATATAGGATAAGCATTTTAATTAACAATAAATATTATTATAGGATTATTTTTTTGGATTATATCTTATAATTATTTATATATTTCCATAGTAAAATAATCCCAGAAATTATAGGTGAAATATACCAAATTAATATTAAAATAAATTAAATAAACATAAATTATTATCATAATTATTTAAAACTTTCTTTTTTAATTTAAATATTTATTTAATTCTTTATTTAATAAATATTAATTCTATTTTGAGAATTAGAAATTAATTCATTTACAAAAAAATTGTTTATTTAATAAATATCATACCAGGAAATAATTATTAATAATATAATATTATTGAAAAAAATATGTTTAATTCATTAATTCATTTAAAGGTCATTAAAACGAATTAATTAAATAATTAATAAAAAATTATTTATAAATGAATAAAAGTGATTTAAATTTAGACAAAGAAAATATAGATGAAACATATGAAATAGATAATAAAGTAATTTCAGAATCAAGAGAAAAAGATGATATGTTATATAAATTATATGAACAAAATTTTGATAAATTTGACAATGTATCTAAAATAATGAAATATACTCAAATTTTAACATATATAATTTCATTTATATTTTTAATTCTTTTAATAATTAAACTCACTTCAAAAAAAAAATTTAATTGGTTATATTTATCAATTCCAGAATTATTAATATTATTAGGATTAATTATTATTGTGAATGGTTTTCTCTATTTAAAATACTTAATAGATAAAATAGAAAATAACTCAAATTCAAGTAATTTTGGTACAATATTTACATTTATAATTATTAATTCTATTGGAATATCTTTATCAATTTTTTCTATAATTTTAATGCTAAGATTAGACTTAAAATTTTTAGTAAATGAAGATTTAAATTTAGTAATGATTCCTTTATATATAAGTTTAATATTAGCATTAATGTTTTTTATTTTTATTATACCTTCACTAATTTCAAATGAATTATATATTGAAATTTTTTTATATTTTTTAGATTTTTTTTCCAGTTTCATTTTTATTAGTTTATTATGTTCAAAAATAAATTCACAAAATAATTTAAAAGAAAAACATAAATTAAAATATATTCATTGTTTTATTCCTTTTTATATATCTCTTTTTGGGCATATATTTTTTACTTTTTTTAAATTTATTCAATCAAATATGGAAAAATCAAAAGATAATAAATTAATAAATAAAATAGAAAAAATTATATCTTTATGTGGCTTTATTTTATTATTTTTAACTGGATTTATTACACAATTAAAATTGGATAACAAAATAACAAATTCTAATCATTATATACAAGGTTGTTTATTCTTGGCTTGTTTTTTTCTTTTTTCATTTGAAAATATTAAAAGTTTATTTTTTGACAATGAAGATTTGGAAAATAATGATTAAAAGATTAAATAAATAATTATTAATATATTTTAATATTAATATGAATTATATGTATTTGTAAATTAAACCCTAAAAAAATTATTTTTAATTGAAAAAAATTTTTAATTTATATAAATAAATTAAAATTTTAATTTAATGGATATTAATTCTTATTTAGGAAAAAAAAGGAGAAAAAATGATAATTCGAATTATTCAAAATTACATAACCATTATTCACATTCTCATTCAAGAAAATATAAACATAATAAAAGAAAGAATTCTTATAAGAGTATTTCTTCAAATTCATATCATCATCATTATTATGTATTAATAAATATTTAATATATTCTTCAATACAGAATGAAAGAAATTATTATTATAGGAAAAGAAATTCAAGGCAAAATTCATATAGAAGAAGAAATTCTTATTCAAAAAGTTATTCAAGAAGAAAATATTCTCCTAAATATTCATCTTCATATTCTTCTTATTCATCTTATTCCTCATATTCAAATAGAAATTCATCATCAAAATCTTATTCTTCTTATTCAAAAAGTTCATCTCATTCATCAAATTCAACAAAAAAAGAAAAAGAACATTATAAATATAAAATAGGAGAAATATTACATGATAAATATAAGGTAAATATTTTTTTAAATAAATATTTTTTATATATTTAAAAAAAATATTTTTAGATTATTGAATTTATATGTGATGGAACTTTTGGAAGAGTACTTAAATGTAAAGATATATCAAATCATAAAGAATATGCAATTAAAATAATAAGACCAGTTACAAGATACATTGAATCAGCAGAAATTGAATCAGAAATAGTTTGTAAAATAAATAAAGAAGATAAAACCAATATAAGTCATTGTATAAAAATAATTGATTTATTTCACTTTGAACATAATTATGAAAAATATTTTGCAATAATATTTGAAAAAGTAGGATTAAGTTTATTTGAATTTATAAAAATGAATCATTATAAAGGATACTCAATGACAGATATACAAATTTTTGCAAAGCAAATATTTGAAGGAGTAAATTTCATACATAAACAAGGATTAATACATACAGATTTAAAACCAGAAAATATATTATTAAAAGATTCCTCATATGAAAAAATAACAAATTATTCAGAATGGCCAAAACATATTTTAATAAGAGAAAAATATACAAGAGACAATAGTCAACCAAGTACAAAATCATATTCATCAAATGAAAAAGATATATATTACAAATTAAAAAATAATGAAATTAAAATAATTGATTTTGGTAGTGCAGTTTATAAAAATGAAAATTGTGAAGGAATAATAAATACAAGACAATATAGAGCTCCAGAAGTAATATTAGAATGTTGTAAATGGAATGAAAAAAGTGATATTTGGTCTATTGCTTGTATTTTAGTTGAATTATATTCTGGAGAATTATTATTTGCTACTCATGATAATCAAGAACATTTATGTTTAATTGAAAAAGTTTGTGGTTTTTTTCCTAAATGGATGATTAGGAATACTCAAGATTTTTCTTTAAAAAATTTATTTGAAATTAATGATTATTATGATTATTGTAAAATTCATTATTATGGTTCGAATGAAAAAAAAGTTAAGGAAGCTTTAAATGAACAAATGAATTTAAAAGAAATTATTTTAGAGAAAGATAAAATTTTTAGAGATTTTTTACAATTTCTTTTTCAAATTGAACCTAATAAAAGACCTTCATGTGAAGATGCTTTAAATCATAATTTTTTTAAAGCTCATTTTGATGATTAATTAATTAAATAATTATTTTATGAAATGAAATTTAATTATATAAAAAAAAATAATGTAAAAATATTAAAATATAAAAAAAAATTATGTGAAAAGATTTTTTTTTTTTTAAAATTTATTGTAAAATAGATATTAATAATTAAATGATTTAATTATAGGTAAAATGTTTTTATTTTCTTCTTGTTCTGGTTTTATAACTGAAAAAGGAAAACCTGACATAAAAGCTTTTGCTGATATTTTCATATTTTTTTTTAAAACATTTTGTTTATGATTATTGAAATTTGTTGAAGTTAAATTATTTTTTCTAAAAAAATTAAATGAAGTTATTTTATTATTTTTATTTGTTGGTTCTGTAAATGTATATTTTGTATTCATATTATTTGAATTATCAATTATTGGATTATTTAAATTTGAACTTTGAGTATGATTAAAATTTGATGAATATGTTTGATTAAAATTGGTTGATTGAGTTTTATTAAAATTTGTTAAAGTATTATTAAAATTTGTTGAATGAGTTTTATTAAAAATTGAAATGAATTTTTTATTATGATTTTGTGAAAAGGTTTGATTTAAATTTCTATTTTTATTATCATTTTTTATTATATTATCAATTAAATTTGGACTATTATTTCTTCGATGAAATAATTCTTTTTTATCTTGATATCTATTATTTTTTCTCTTTTCAGAAGAAGTTTTAGATCTTTTATTTTGAGTTGTAATAAGTTTATTATTTATATCATTAATTAAAGAATCTTTATAATTTTTTAATTTTCCAATATAATATCTACTTCTTAATTCAACTATTTCTTTTAAAGAAAATAAAACATCTCTAAGACTAGTTATAATTTTATAAAAAATTTTTTTAGGAATAAAAATAATAATAGCATCTTCACTAATAATTTCAACTGTAAAATGTATAAATAGTGTAGAAAAACTATAATATTCATTTAATCCAATAATTTCAAAATTACCTAATTTATTTAAATAAATTCTCTTTTGTCCTTTACTTAATTCTGAATATTCTTTAGTATGATAAACTGGATTTTTAATAAAATCTTCTTTATTATTATTAATTTTATCATTTTTTAAACATGATAAAAATTCAGAAAAACCATCTAATGAATATTGTAAAGAAACCATTAAACCACTTATTTCATTTATTTGTCTATCAGTATAAACATTAACTAAACCATCAATTATTAAATAAACACCATCATAAAAAGAATTTTGAATAAATAATTTTTCACCTTTTGTATATCTTTTATATATAAAATATTTAGCATAATTATTACAAAAAATTTCAGAGTTAACTTGTCTAAAAATATAAAATGAATTTATATAACTGTCAATATATCTTTCTTTTTTTTTTTCTATTGGCAAATATAATTTTGGTCTTTCATATTTTAATTTATCTACATAACCAATATCAGTATCTTCAAGAGCAATAAAACAAACTCTTTCTTTATTCAAATTTTTAATACATAAATCACCAAAATATCTTCCAGTTTTCATAATTCCTATTTGTTCATAATGAAGAAGATAGAAATATTTTTTATTTGTATTTTTATCTTCACTTTTTTTTCTTACATCATTAATTACTTTTGTTGAAAAAATATATTCTTCTAAATTAGGAACTTTATTTGTATAATCTTCAATATTAAAATTATGTTTATATAAATCTCTTAAAACTTCTAATTTTAATATATTATATTTAAATTTATAACCACTATTACAATATTTTTCTATATCAGTTGTATCAATTTTTAAAATATCTTGATTATATTTAATACATTTTTCAATGATTTCTTCTTCATTTAATAATTTCATTTTTATTAAATATTTCATATATTGTTCTTCAGTTAAACATTCTTTTGTTACTACTAAATCTAAAATTCCCACTGTGCCATTTAAAATCAAATAAAATTTCTCAGGAAATTCTTTTGGTCTTTTTATTATTGTATTTTTTTCATATTTTTCATAACTTAATACCCAAACAAATTCATTTATTAATTTAATAAATGATTCTTTTTCTTCTTTTAATGTTAAAAATTCATTAAAATAATATAAAGTTTGAATATAAGGAATAACAATTTGAATTTCTGAATTTCTTCTATTTTGTGGTTCTAATTTTAATATATCTACAAAAAGAGATATTGCTTTTGAATTATCGATTTGACTTTTTGAAAGTAAATTATATAGAAGTTGTTTTTGATTATTATATGATATTTTATTTATCATATTTTCTTTTGAATTTTCAGTCATTAATTTTTAATTATTTTTATATTATTTTATATAATAATTAAAAATGAATAAAAATTTCAATATGAATAATATAAACAAATTTTGAGTTTTTATTATCATAAATTTTTTTATTAAATTTATATATTGATTTAATATATTTTTTAAATATTATGTTGAACTTTCTTCTTTTGACCAAACTTTATCCATAATAAATTTATTTATGTAATCAACATCATTCTCAAATTCATCTTTATTAATATTTTCCTTTTTATTATTTTCTCTAATAAAATTAGCCCAATCATTAATATTACTATCATTATGATTTATATATTCATCTTCTAAAATATTATCAATTACTTTTTGATTCATGAATTTAGTTAATCTATAAAGATTTATTTTTGTATCTAATAAATTTCTTATTTGTTTAGGAACATTAATTGATTCTTTTTCATCAACATTAGAATCACTAAAACTAAATCTTGAAGTATTTCTTCCAAAAAAAGATTTATTTTTATTTATAATTTGTTCATTTAATTCATCTTTTGAATTATCTCTTGTTTTTTCATTATTAATTGAACAATTAGAATTTTCTTTTTTAACTTTTATATTATTTTCATCAGATTTAATTATTTCTTTTTCAATACTTTCATTTATTTTAGAGTGAAAAATAACATTATCACATTTTATCAAATTATCAAATTTTTTTTTTGATAAATTCATATTTTCATTTTTAAAAGGATCATTCTCAATAACACAATATAATTTATAAATAGAATCAGGAGAAGGAAAAATAGTATTTTTTTTACTAATATCAAATAATTTTTTTTTAACATCAGGATTATAAATATCACTTATTTTCATAGCAATAGAATATTGTTGAGCTAAAATTCTATTAGAATTCAAATCACCTCTTTTAATAATATTATTCTCATCTGCTAATTTATGTAAAAAAACACATTCTTTATTAGTACAAATATTTCCTTTTAAAAAGAAAGAACAATATTTTGTTGTTCCAAAACTTGCTTTTATAATATGATTATCAATTTTTATATTATCCAAAGATAAAATTGCAATTGAGGCTTCTTCAGGTTTTGAATATGTTACATAAGCTGAAAAAGTTGGATCATTTGGATTATTTACATAAAATGCTTTGTTTCTATTTACTACTATTTTTATGATTTTTCCATATTGACCTAAATATTCATATTTTAATAATTTTTCTCTGTTTGCTAATGATGAACTTAATCCTATTATATATACTAAATTTTTTGTTATTATACGAGCTTCTTCTTTTGGATCTCGTCTTTGTATTTGATTGTAATTGTAATGTTGCTTTGAATCTTTTCTTTTTTGGAACATATTATAATTAAAATTTATATTATTTATAATTTTATTTTAGTTTTTATTTTAAAATTTTTAATTGTTTTAATCAATATCTTTTGTGCAAAATATATTAAATTTTATAAACTAAAAATTCAAATTATAATAATAATAATAACTCTAATCCAATTTTATAAATTCATTTTATTTAAATATTTATCTGTATAATAAAGTGAAATACATTAAGTTTTTCTAGAAAAAATTTATAAATATTACATAAATCAAATATAATTAATATATAATTTATTACTCTTTTTCCAATAATAAATTTTGATATTTAACAAAAAATTTTTCATGTATAAAAATTTCAAATTTAATACCACATAAAAATTCATATTCCATTTTATTTAAATGTGATAATTTTATACCACAAATTGTAGCATAATATTTATTAGAAAAAAATTTATCTTCCATAAATTTTATAGTAACTAAAATACTAGTAAATAATAAATAATGAATATTATAAACAGTTAATATTATTTTATTTTTTTTACAATATCTATCTATTAATATTAAAGATGAAATCAAAATTTCATCATTTACTTTAGAATAATACGTTATTCTATACATAAAATCACCTAAACTCAATTTTGGAACTTTTAAAGAATTAAATACATTATTTTTTTGTTTCTTTAAAAGTTCCTTATAATTATGCTTTGAACGATTTTCAGATATTAAATTAAGTAATGTTATTGATATTGAAGAATTTAATTTATGATTTATATTATCTTTTATATCATTAAAATCATTTTGTATTAATTCTTTTTTATTTTCATTAGTTTTTTCATCGTTTGGAGTACTTGACCTTGTATCTATATTAATTACACTCATTATCAAATAATAATAATAGATTATAATAATATTTAATTAATTGATAAAATAAAATATTTTTATATTAATAATTCTTTCATAAAAATTTTATTATTAAATTAATTTATTTTTTTTAAAATTTAAATTTTATTTTGGTGGTATTTTTGTTTTTTTCTTATTTTTAATAGGATGAACAAAGTCATATAAATATTATATTATTACTATCTAAATTTAAAATTTAAATTAATTATGAAAATGAAATTTCAAAATGATAAAAAATATTCAATTAAATCATTAAAAAAGTTAAACCAAGTCAAAAAACAACAAAAAAGGATATTAAAATATTCTAAAAGGCAACATTTATTAATAAACAAAAAAACTAAAAAAGAAGTAAAAAACAAGATAAAAATAAAAAAAAAAAAACCTCCAAAATCTAAATTAATAAATTCAAAAGAAGATTGTTCTAATTATTATAAAAAACAAATGGAAAATACATTTAAGAAAATTGGAGGTAAAATATTTAAAAAATTATTATCAAAAGATATAATAAATGGCTCAATGAATGATATTTTTAAAAAACATTCAATAGATATGAATTATAGAATGTTACTTATTGGTTATTTATTTCATATAACAGAAATTAATAAAATAGATTTTGAAGCTTATTTTTTAACAATCAATATTTTTGATAATTATCTTTTAAAAACAAAGAAAAAAATTAATAATATTCAATCTGAAAAAATTTTATTAACTTCTTTATATATTGCTGCTAAATTTGAATGTGTTAATTCAATTACTTCAGAATGGATTTCTTTTTTTGAAATTAATGGACATCATTTTTCTTCTTTTGAAATTGAAGAAGAAGAAAAAGAAATTTATGATACAATTGGTATTATTTTTTATGACAATCAATATAATGAATATATTGGAATTTTAATATCAGATTTTGAAATGAATTATAAATTATATTGTGAAAATGAAAATAATAAACTTGAAAAAATTAAGTCAACTTTTATATATTTTCTTAAATTAATTCCATTAGAATATTCTACTTTTTATTTAAATAAAAAATTCTTTTTAATAATTACTTCTATGATTTATGCTTTTGATTTTATTAAAAATCAAAATAAAGATTTTGATAATGAATATAAAATATTTCATGATTGGGTTATTGCTATTTTAAATTCTTTAAAAATTGATTTAAAAGATACCCAAAATTTATATTTTAAAATACTGAAATTTTTTGATAATTTAAATCAAAATCATATGGATTTTTTTAATTATAAATTATTTATATAAATAGTTCAAATGATTTTAATGTTTTTTGATAGGTTATATTTGTTTATATATAATCTAGAATTTAATAGGACAAATAAATTGATTCATATATTACACATAAATAAAAAATTGCAAAATATTTTTAAGTATAAAAAAAACATTAATTGTAATATTAATATTATATTTAAATATATTTAAAAATTTTATAATAATTAATTAATATTTAAGCATTTAATATATCAATTATTATTAATTTAAAATGCAATTTCCCACATTAATTTGTAAATCAAAAAATGAAGGTGAAAAAATTTGGAATATTAAAATAACAAAATTAAAAGAAAATTCATATGAAATAACAACAAAATATGGATTAAAAGGAAAAAAACTTAGAAAATCAAAAAAATTAATAAAATCATTTAAAGAAAATAAAAAAAAGGGTATAACAACATTAGAAAAATATGTAGAATCCCAAGTAGATGATTTATACCAAAAAAAATTAAAAAATGGATATAATAAAATAAAAAATGAAAAAGAAATAAAAAAATATTTAGAAAGTGACTCTGAAAATGAAAAAGAAAATAAAAATGAAAAAAAAGAAAATTTAAATATAAATTTAAGAAAATTAAATAAAGTAAACAAAAATTTAAATAATAAAATAGAAAATAACAAATCAAAAAAACATTATCCAATGTTAGCATATGATTATAAAAAAAAATCAGATAAAGTAATTTTTCCTTGTTTTATTCAACCTAAATTAGATGGAGTTCGTGCTCTTGGAATTGGAAATGAATTATTTTCTAGAAATGGAAATATTTTTCCTACTTTAGAACACATTAAAAAAGAATTAGAAAATAATAAAGAAAATTTAATATTAGATGGTGAATTATATACTGATGATATTCATTTTGAAAAAATTGTTGGTTTAGTTAAAAAAAATAATAAAAGTAAAGAAGAAGAAATTGATTCTTTAAAAATTTATTTTAATATTTTTGATTATGTTGATGAAAATTTGACTTTTGAAAAAAGATTAATAAAATTAACTGAATTTTTTTCAAAATATAATTTTAAATATTTAAAATTAGTAAAAACTGAAATTTGTTATAAAAAAGAATTAATAGAAAAATATTTAGATAATTATATTAATGAAGGATATGAAGGAATAATAATAAGAAATTCACAAGGAAAATATGAAGAAAATATAAGAAGTAATAATTTATTAAAATTAAAAAGATTTATTGATGAAGAATTTGAAATTATAAATTATACAACTCCTTCAGAAGGAAAAGAAATTGGATGTGTTATATGGGAATGTAAAACTAAAGAAGGAAAAAAATTTTCAGTTAGACCTGAAGGTAATTATAATGAAAGGAAAAAATTATATAAAGAAGGTAAAAAATATATTGGAAAAATGCTTACTGTAAGATATCAAGAATTAACTAATGATAAAGTACCTAGATTTCCTGTTGGTGTTTGTATAAGAGATTATGAATAATTTATTGAATTTTATATTTATAACATTAATTTTTGTATTAAATAATTTTTTTATTATTTTAAATAAAAATATATTATTATATTTTGATAAAAATAGGCTAATACAACATAATTTATTTTATAAATCAAAAAAAAATATTTTTAAAGAATAATGGAGCAAAGTTCGAAATATATCAAAATTGAAAAGCAATTTAAAATATGTTTTGAAACAAAAAATGAATTTATAAATTATAATAAAATTCATTCATTTAATGAATTTCCTGTAAATTTTGTTCCAAAACTTAAGCCAAAAAATATAATTTTTGGAAATGAAGATGAAATTATTCCTTTTTCTTTATATAAATCTCCTATTTCAGAAAAAGAAATTGAAGATATTTCTTCTTTTGAAACTTATTCAAATTTTAACAAGAAAAAAGGAATTATTGAAAATATTGATGGAACTGACAAAAATCATCAAACAAAATTAAATACAATTTAAGAAAATTACAAAGAAGAAAAAAAATATATAAAAAATAATTTTATATTTTTGTAGTTTTTTATTTTATTCATTTTTTAATTATTATTGTTGTAGTATTAATAGAATGATGTAAGGTTTTTTAATTTTTATAAAATTGTCAGAATAAAATTATAAATATTATAATTATATATGTAAACTCATTAAATTTTTTAAAATTATTTTTTTTTAAGTAAAATATGAACACTCCAAATAAATCTAATATTTTAAAATGTATTTTTTTATTCTTTTTTTCAATATCCATTACAGGAACTTTGCTTTTTATATATCCTATATTATGTGAATATCTTATAAGAATAAATGTTTTACCAAAATGGTATAATTTAGGTTTAGTTTTTGCAATTTATGAATTAGGAAAATTTTGTGGTATTTTTTTATGGATTTCATTAAATAAAAAATATGCTTCTTCACTTTTATTAATAATATCATTATTTTTATTATCAATTTTTAATTTATCCTTTACTTTCATTCATTCATATTTTGGATTAATTATTTATAGATTTTGTCTTGGATTTTCAAATAATTTGTCAATTATTCAAAATAATATTTATCATGAATTATCATTAAAAAAACAATTAGGTTTTATATTATATACTATCAAATCAATATCAACAATAATTTCAATTTTTATTCCCATGTTATCCAAAAAATTAACATTACAAAATAAAAGAAATTGGCTTAATATACCATCAATTATTCTTTCATTGATTAATATAATTACAATAATAATAATAATAATAATGATAAAATTTCAATTCTTAAAAATAAAATCAAATAAACAATTAATCCAAATAAATACTTTTGTAAATGATGATGAAAGTATAAAAACAGAAAAAAAAATTATTAATAGTAAAATGACAAAAAAAAAAGAAGATGATTTAATAAATATAAATTCAAATGATAATACAAATCAAAATATAGCTGAAAGAGAAATAAATAAAAATAAAATTCAATCTCATACAAATATAAATAATCAGGATGAAGATTCAATTATAAAATATAAAAATAATAAAAGAGAACAAAGTGATTTAATAAATAAAGATGATAAATTAGCAAAGCAAAATTTTAATATTTCATCAAATTTAAATTTAGAAAATGCAAAAATGATATTTTCACAAAATATAAATAATAAAGATTTTATCAAAAATAAAGAATTAAAATTTTCTTTTATTTTTACATTATTAAATATACATGATTCAATTTTATTGATATGGATAATTATATTTCTATATATTGAATTAAATTGGAATCCTATTAAGTTTGGAATTTATTTTTCCATTTATCATTTTAGTTTTAGTATTTTAAATTATCCTTTAACTAAAAAATTAGTTAAGAAATCTATTCAAAATGATAAAAATAAAATATTATATTATATGAAATTATATTTAATTATTTTAATAATTTTGTCTTTGATAAATGGAATTTCTATTTATATTTATTATTTAAAAATATTAGAAAAAAAAATTGAAAAAATAATTTTAATATTTTTATTTATTTTAACATTAAGTAGAAATTTAATTAATAGTTTATGTATTCAAATATTTCAAATTTTTATTGCAATTAAATTTAATGTTCAAAGTGAAAATATGAGAAAAATTGAACAATTGAAACAATATTTAATTTCTTTCTCAAAGGCAGTTTTTTCTTTGATTTCATCTTTTGGATATTATTTGTTAGTTTTAGAAAATGAATTTAAGATTATTGATTTAAATCTTTCATTTTATATTTTATTCTATTTCATAATGTATCCTACAATTTTAATTTTAATTATTATTATTTTAAAAAAATTGTATTTAAATAATCATAATTAAGAATAAAATTATTCTTTAATAGAAAAGTATAATTTAGATTTTAATTTAATAATAATAAAAATAATATTATATTAAAATTATTTATTTAAGAAATATAAAAAATTTTAAATATATATAAAATAATATAAATTCAATTATTTGGATGTATTTATTTCATAATTTTTTTTAATTTTTTCAATAAATTGTTGTTCATTAAAAAGAATATTTTTTATATTTGAAAAATTACTATTAGAAGAAAGTAATGATGAATTTTCATTATCTTTATCACTATCAGAATCATCATCATAATGAATAATAATAAAATTATCATCATCATCATCATTCATTTCATTATTATCAGAATCATCATCAATAAAATTATCTTTTACTAAATTCATTTTTAAAATTTGTTTAATAGAAACAGAACAAATATTATCTTTTGGGAAAATTAATTTTAAAATATCAATAATATCTTTATCAATATTTTCTAATAAATTGACATTTAATTCTGCATTTTTCATTTCAGAACCAGTTGAAATTTCATATAAAATTTTACCAAAAGATATTATATCAATTGCTTCATATATATTTAAAAAATTACCTTTTGGATTTGATGAATAATATTCAAATAAATAGCTAAAAAAATCTTCATCTTTTCTTTTTAAATCAGATAAAATTATCATTTCTAAATCATTTACTTTTATATTATTATCATTATCAATTAAAATATTTCCTAAATGTAAATTTAAATGATAAATATTATTTTTATGTAGTCTTTTTAATAAAAGAAGTATTTGTCTTGAAAATTTAGATATTTTTTTCTTAGATAATTGCTTACCTTTTTGAGTTTTATTATATATTATATTTTTTTTTTCATATGAATTTAAAGGATTAGTTGAATAAATTAAATCTTTAAGAGAACCAAATTTATAAATTTGTGATATTTTAATTAATAATTTTTGATTATATAAAATATCTAATTTGAAATTATTAACAAGATACTTTTTATTTTTCTCAAATATATCATTTAAAAATTTAATAAATGAATCTATTAAATTATTATCTTCTACATTTATTAAAGAATTATTGAGTGAAAAAATTGTCAATAAGCAATCACTTATATTTTTTTTACCATTTATAATTGAAATATACTCATAATTAATATTAAAATCAAATTTGAAATTTTTCCTATAACTAATATTTAATGAATTTTTTGATTTGAGAAAACAATTCTGAGAATTTTTACAATATTGATTAATAAATCTTTTCATTTCTTTTTCTTTATCTTGTTCATTAATTGATATTGAATAATAATTATTATTATTTTGTGAATTACAATTATTATTATTATCATTATTTGAATGAAAAAAATTAATAAATTTTTTTGTTAAAGAATCTGTATTTCCTTGTTGAATATTATTTTTAAAATATTTCATTAACCATAGAATTCCTATAATAAAAATTAAAAAAAATAGAATAAATAATTTCATATTATCATTTATTTCAATTTTTCTATTCCATAAATTGAATTGATTAGGTTTGTCCATTTAAATAATAAATAAATAAATTAAATAAAACAGTTAAAAAAAATAAATAAAAAATAATTAAAAATCTAATTATTTTTTTAATAATTTTTATTTTTTATATAAGAAGATTTTAAAAAAAAGAAATTCATGAGGTGTCAAATAATTCATATAAATTATAATATTATTAATATATTATTTATTATTATTGTTTTATTACTAAATAAAATAAAATCAGAAGATAAATTAATTTACTTTTTTCATTATTAAATAAAATTGTTCTATATTATTAATTGTTGAAATTATATTATTAATTAAAAATTAAATATTTAATTTATATTTTCCAATTTAAAAATTTAAAAAAAAAGAAAAAAAAAATTAAAATTTTAATGAAAGATAATAAAATAAATACAATTTCTACTGATTTCAATTGTAATAATGAATACAAATCTGATTTTTCAAAAAATAAATTTAATATTAATAAGGATGATGATTTAACAGATTCTGATATTGAGGATCCAAAATATATTCCTACATTTAATTCTTATGAAAACAATACAAAATTAAATATTATAAAAAAAAGAACAGAAAATAATAATTTTCATAATTTTACTCAAATAAAAGATAATAATAATGAAATTCAAGATTTAATTTTGAAAATAAGTAAATTAAGTCAAATTATAACTAATTTGGAAAATAAAAATACAATATTAAATAATTCTTTAAATAAATTACAAGAGAATTTAAAAATTAAAAATAATATCATAAATCAATTTCAAAAGTTAGTTCAAAAATCAGAGGAACAATTTAATCAATATGAAGAAAATAATGAAGAATTAAAAAAAGAAATTAATAAATTAAACAATAAATTAGGAGAATTAGAAAATAATAAAAATATTATTTCTTCATTAAAAATAGATAATAAGAATTTATTAAATAAAATAGATGATTACAAAGAAAAATTAAATGAATCAAAAAATCAAATTGTTAAACAAAATTATAATATTGAAAATTTAAGTTTTGAAAATTCCCAAAATCAAATAAATTTAAATAAGAAAGAAATTATTATTAATGAATTAAAAAAAAAAATTGAAGAATTGGAAAATGAAATTAATATTAAAGAAAATGATTTTAAAGTTTTATTAGAAAATAAGCAAATTGAATTCATTGAATATAATAGAAAAATAAATCAACTAATAACTCAAAAAAAAGACTTAGAAATTGGGAATTTAGATTTAAATACAAAATTAATTAGAGCAACTGAAGAATTAAATAAAATAAAAAATTTTATTCAAGAAAATTCTTTAAAACAAAATTTGGAAAATGAAGAAAATAAAAATTCTATAAAAAATATGTTAAATAATGAAAATTCAGATTTAAATAATAATTTTAAAGAAAATAAAAATATTTCAATTTATAATAATATTCATTCAAATAATTTAATCAATAATAATATTAATAAATCAAATTTCAATTCGCCAAATAGAACTAATTCAAACAACAAAGAATTATCTCAAAGTAAAAATAATATAAATAAGGATAATTCATTAAGAAAAATTAATTTTTCAAATTCTAACAATGCTTTAAATAAAAATATGAATGAATTAAATTCTATTAAATATAATAATATGAATAATGAAAATTCATTATTAAACTATCAAAAATTTATAGACCCTAAAGAAGATAAACAAATTCAAATTTTGGAAGAATTTAAACAATTATTGGATAAAATTGATGAAAAATTAGATCAACCACTTTTATTAAAAAAATAATAATTTATTTTTATATTTTTAGAAAATATATTT
>JAJJLH010002546.1:0-18533 GCA_023806865.1 Isotricha sp. YL-2021a | reverse complement strand
ATTTTTTACCAAAAATATATTAAGTTTAGTTTTTTTAATTAATCCAATAATAAATAATAATATTAATTTATTTTCTTTACTCCGAGGAAGTTATATTCATATTATTTATCTTATGTATACTCTATATATTTTATTTATGATTGTAATTTATAAAAATTTATAATGATAATAAAGAAATAATTGAAAAAATAAAAAACTTTATTAATAATTATAAAGTAATTATGAATATTATATTTTAATTTTTTGAAATATTTTAAAAACTAAAAAAAAGTTAATTTACTAATGATTTATTACATTTATTTATTTATTGATTAATTATTTATCTATATGATTACTAACATCTTTCACAAAATTAATATAATAGATTTATGAATTAGATTATATTTACAATAAAAATCATAAAAATTGATAACAAAACTTTTTCTAAAAATTTCAAAAAGTTTTAAAATTCATTAGAATGAACAAAATTTAACAAAGAAGGATATTTAATAGTTAATTTATGATACAATTTTAATCCAAAATTAATTGTTTTTAATTCATCAAGTAAAGGAGCAATTTTATTTAATAATTGATTTTTATAATATATATCACAATATAATAATGCTTTTTGAACTACATAATTTCCATAAAGATCAAATAACATTTTTTTTAAATTATCTCCTTCCATTATTTTATCAATTAATTTTTCTTTAAAATTATCAAAAAGAAAGAATTTTTCAAGAACATTTGAAGAAAATTTCTGATTTGAATAAAAAGTTAAATCTTTTATCATTATATTAAAAATATTTTCATTTCTCTCATTTCCATTTATTTTAATTATATATTGAATAACATAATTACCATATTGATCAACAATTAATAATCTTGTTTTTTTATTTAATGAATTTAACACTTTTTCTAATTCATTTCCTTTTATTTTTTCACAACATTTTTGTAAAAAACAACATCCATTTTTATGATTTGCAATTTGTTCTATTGATTCATCTAATTTTTCATAACAAAAATCATTATTAAAATTTTTAGTTAACATAATTTTTTGAATTATATGACATCCATTAATATCATTTGAAAATAAAATAATATTTGGTTTAATTAAATTTACAAATGTTTCATATAATTCTTGTTCAGTATTATTTATATAATCCATTAATTTTTGAATTACTCTTGTTCCATATTGATTTATTCCTATATTTGCAAATGATGAATTTATATATGAAAGAAATTGAGATAATTCTTTTGTATTTAAATATTCAAAAAACTTTTGAATTAAATAATTTCCAAATTGATCTGTTATTGTTTCTAAAAGATGATCTAATATTATTGGATATATTGAATTTAAGGAAAATTGTGTATCTTCTTCTAATTTTTTTTGAAGAAATCTACATCCAATTTGATCTTTTGCTAAATTATATGATTGTTTTGCTATTTCAGAATTGTCTAATTTATATAATGTTGATGTATTTAATATTCTTTTTGATTTTGGAATTTTATTTAAATTATTATTATTATTATTTGTTTTAGTATTAATTTGATTTATTGTATTATTTTGTGGTTTTTGAAATTTTATTGTTTGATTTTGAGGTAATATATTTTGATTGTGGAAATAATAATTCATTTGTATATTGTTATCATATATCATAGGATTATTTATATATGATTGGTTTGGGATTTGATATGAAGGATTTATATTCAAATTTATATCATTAATTGAAGGCATTATTTGATAAAAATTATTATTTATATTATTTTTTATTCTCATATTCATTTTATTATTTTTAGGATATTGATTTTGGAAATTCATATAAAATGGATTAAATGAATTAGAATCATTATTTGTTATATTTAAATTTGAATTGTTATTATTTATCATATTATTATTTATCATATTATTATTTATCATATTATTTATCATATTATTATTTATCATATTGTTATTTATCATATTATTAGAATTTTGAATATTATTTTTCATATAATTATTTAATTGATGTATTTGAAATTCATTTAATTTATTTTGTTTAATATTATTATAATATAATAATTGATTTGTAATATTATTTGGATTTGAATTAATATTCCCAATTGAATCATTTATACCCATATTAATATTAGTATTATAATTAAAATTTATATTCATTTCATTTGTAAAAGGATAATTTTGATTTAAATATAACTTATTATTATTTAAATTTTGTTGATTAATATTTATATTATTATCATTTTTATGTTGTTCTATCTCATAATAATAATTAAAATTTTTCATTGAATTATCATTATTATTAACATTATCTTTTTTCTCATTATCATTATTATTTCCAATAATTTTATTAATATTATTATTACCTTGACTTTCATCATTTAAATTAGAATTATTAAAAATATCATTATTAAAATATTCTTCTTTTTCTTGTATATTTGAATTATTATAACTATTACTCAAAACATTTTTATTAAAATCAAAATCATTTTCATTAGGTGAATTATCAATATATTTTGGAGAAGAACTAAAATATTGTTGAATGGGACTAAGATAAGTATTATGTTTTTTTTCATTTTCTTTATCTGATATTTGTGAAGGAGTTTGATTAAAAAAATTTTTCATCATAAAATTTATTTTTTTACCTTGTTTTGGACTATTATCATAATCACTTTGTTTATTACTTCCAAAACTATTTGATCTATTTAATGGATATAATTTATTTAAATTTAAAAAAGCATCATTTTGTTGTTTTAATTTTTGCTGATTATTAATATTGACTCCTTCATCTTCTTTAATTATATTTATATGAAATTGACAAATTTCATCATTTGATTTTTTTTCGTTATTATTTATTATTAATTTATCCATTTCTTCAATTGGAATTGATAATTGATTTTTTGAATTAGGAATTTTTAAATTTTTATTATCAATAATATACTGATTTAAATTAGAATTATTTTCATCATAATTTGATATACCAATTGAAAGTTTAGGAATACTTAATTTACTATTTTTTATATTTAATGAATTAGAAGACATTTATTATTTTATAATAAATTCATGAAAAAGTAAAAATAAATAATAATAAATAATAATAAATAAAAAAAAAAATTTTTTTACATATTTTTAACTTTATCTACTTTAGATTTAACAATTTGAACAGCAGGAACTACCCAAGAACCACAAGAACATTGTGTCCCTTTAGGCCAAAATTCACCTAATTTATAATTACATTTTATACAATAAATACAATAATTATTAATTTTCATAAATTCATTTTTATCATCAATTATATCATTTAAAAAATAAGAAGTACATTCTGTTGTTTTAACTTGATTATTTTTTCTTCTTTTATGAGAATATTTTTCCTTTGGTGTAAATTCATGTATAAACATAATATTTTTATCTGAAAAAAGAGTTTTTCTACATCTTCCACATTTATATATAAATTCAGGATTTATAATATTTATATGTTTATCATAATCTATTAATTTAATTTTATATTCTTCAAATAAATTATTTGAATTATTTATCATTTTACATGAGTCTTCAAAATTTTTTCCACATGTTATAAAATATGCTATTATTAATGCTGGTATTAATGGAGAAGATATTGATTCTGATATTAATAAAGAAGGTGATTCATTTATTCTTTCATATATAAAATGAAAATGAAATAAAAAATTTTCATTTCTTTCTTCATTATTCATTTCTAAGTTAAATATTTGATAATTTTCTATTTCTTTTTTATTTTCAAATTTATCATTTATTTCTAAGTATTTATCTATTAAAAATATATTTTTTATTTTATTATTTTTTAATATATCTTCATTAAAATCTTCTTCAGAACAATAAAAAATATTATCATTAACTTTAATTACTTTTTCTTTAATATTATCCATTTATTAGATAAAAATTTAATTTTAAAATAAATATTTATTATTTTATTTTTAATAATATACATTTAATATTTCTAAAAAATAAATATTAAGAATTTTTTTTTAAACTCCTTTGATAAGATTTCAATAAATATTTTTTTACATTATCAATATCTTCAATTTGACTAGTTAAATGATCAATAAATTTCCTATTTTCAACTTCAGGAATAATATTATCTTTTTTTTTTTTTATTAATTTTCCCATAAATTTAGATTGTATTCTAAAAATATTAATATCAGGATTTTCTATTATAGTATTTTTCTTTTGTTCTTCTTTTTTTATATCTTTTTCTAAAGCAAGTTTCATTTCACTTTCTAAAGTTTTTTCAAAAAATTTTTCACAATTCATTTTTGTTTTTCTTTCATCAAATATATTATTTTCATAAAGTCCATTTCCTCCATTTTTTGATTTTAATAAATTTTTTTGAAAAATTAATTCTCTATTAAATTGAGCATCTAAATATTTTTTTTTTGCTTTGAAACTTTTATTAAAAATAAAATGATCATAAGTTATTTTTTCTATTTCATTTTCTCTTTTATAATTAGGTAAAGTTTTACTTCTATCTGAACAATTTATTGAAGTTCTTATTGATAATCTATTATTTCTTTTATTAATTTTATTATATGATGTTATAATTTTTTTATTATCATCAATTTTATCTCCTGAAAATGTTAAACAATATTTATGTGAATTATTTGTTGATGATTCTAAATTTGTTTGAGATAAAACTTTATATTTGGAAAAAATTTTTTTTTTTTCTTTTTTTATTATTATTTTCTTTCTTTTTATATTTTCTATTATTTTCTTTTGTATTGTTTCTACTTTTTTTTCTTCATTTACTTCTGTTTTTATTATTTTTTCATCTTCATTTATTTTTTTTTCTAAATATTCTTTTTCTTTATTTTCTTCTTCTTTATTATCTTCATTTTTTTCTTCTTTTTTTTCATTTTCTTTTTTTAATTTATCTTCATTTTCTTTTATTAATTTTTCTTTTTCTCTTATTATATTTTCATCTTCATTTATTATTTTTTTTTCTTCCTTTAATTTACTTTCATCTTCCTTTAATTTATTTTCTTCATCCTTTAATTTATTTTCTTCATCTTTTAATTTAATTTCTTCATCTTTTAATTTTTTTTCTCTTTCTTCTTTTTCTTTCGCTTTTTCTGAATCTTTAACTCTTTCTTCATTTTTAATATTTAAAATTTGTTTTTGAATAATATCTTTAGTTTGTTTACTTAAACAATTAATTTCTAATTTTTTCATTTTTTCAACAACATTTTTAAATTTATCATCCATTAAATAATTAAGAATATGAATAGTTTTAGTAGGAATTCCAACTTGTTTACTAAAAGGTTTCCCATGAACTTTATTTAATAAATCTGGATCATCATCATCAACTTCTCTTAATTTCATTTTTGTAATATATTCTTCTAATTTTTCATATTTTTTTAAATTAGTTTCTTCATCAAACCATATTTTTGGTTTTGGTTTTGGTTCTTTTTTTTCTTGTTGAACATCTTTTTCTTCTTTTTTAAAAAATTCTATTAATTTTAATCTTAATAATTCTCTTTTTTCCATATTAAATAAACTAACAACTAAATTTATTAATTCATCATTTGGAATTGCATGACTAAACCATTTTGCTTGTTTATATGCATGATATGCTGATTCAATTTCATATTCATGTTCGTAACATATTCCTAAATGAAAAAAACATATTGCAAGATTGAAAAAAATTTTATTTATTTTTTCTTGTTCTTCTTCTTTAAAAATTCCTAAATCAACTAAAGAAAAAGTATCATTAATATCTAATCTTAATTCTAATTCTATATAAGATAATTTTAAACATAAAATTATATATTTTTTTGCATTTCCAAAATTATCTGAAATTATAAACATTGTACTTAAAAATAAAAAAATACAAGATGCATAATAATTTGAATCTGGTGATATAAAAAATTTTGCTGTATTTCTTATTAATCTTTCACCAATTGATAAAAATCCTATACAATCATATAAAAAATCTTGATGAATACAAAATTGTGCATAATTGTAACATTGTCTTAATATTAATGATATTACACATTCACATTTATTTAAATGTTCTGGATTTTTTGGGTTTTTTTTTAATTCTATAAAAAATTTTTTTATATTTTCATTAAATAATGAAAAATATTTTGTTGCTGATGTTAAATATGATTTATTGTAATATTTTTGTATTTTTAATTCTATTATTTCTTGATAACATGTTAATTTTAAATATAATGCTCGCCAATAATATTTTTCTTCTAATTCTGGGAGTATTGTTTCTATATATGTTAATGTTTTTTTATATTGTTTTTTTTGAAATGTGTCTAATGCATTTTCGTAATATAATTGGGATTTATCTTGGATTTCATTTATTTTTTCTTCTAAATGTGAATCGGACACTGATGATTGATTATCATTTTGAATTATTTCAATGTTTAATGAATTATCCATTATCTATTTGAAAATTTTTTTAGATTATTTTAATTATTATTTTATTATAGTTGTATATTTAAATTAATTAAAATTCTTTATAATTTTTTAATACAATAAATATATATCTTTCTAAATTTTATGATTAATTATAATATTAAGAATGATTTAGTTGAGAATAAGCCAGATTTGAATGAGAAAATATAATAAATAAAGAAAAAGTTTTATATTTTGTATAAGGGTTAAAAATCATTTTTTCTTATTTAAATTTTTATAAATTACATATTAATGAAACTATATTGTATTATTAACTTTTGAAAAATTTAAAAATGAAGGAAAAGATATTGAAATTAGTAATATAAAAATAATAATAATTAAAAAGAAATAAAATATTTTGATAAAATACTTAAATGAATAGATGTTATTATAAATAAACCATATTAAAACTAATCAAATGTTATATAAAGAGGACCATATAATTAATTCATTAAATAAAACAATCAAAAAATATCTATTTGTAATTATTATCCTTATTTATATGATTTAAATCTATTTGAGATTAGTATTTAATACTTTTATAAATAAAAATTTATCAATACATATTAAAAATATTTATTCTAAAATATTTGAAATAATAAATCCAATTTTTGAATTATTGATTAATTACATAATAGTTTAAAATGATTTAAAGATTCTTATTTAATTAAATGATATATGATATCTTTATTATATTTACTATTTATTTATATCACAAAATAAATATATATATATTTTTAAACCCTTCATTTATTTATATCAAAAAATTATTCATTACTACTTTTTGTATTTCATTATAAAGAAGAGAATAAAGAAAGTTATTTTTATAATAAATACATTTTAATTCTGAATGAATATTCCAAACAATTCCTGCTACTTTTTTTTTTTTATTTAAACTATTAAAACCACTAATTTCATTAATTTTCTCTATAATTTTCATAGATTTTAATCTAATAATTTTTCCATAATTAAAATGTATATTAAATGAAATTTTATAATCATCATCTTTAATAATATTTTCAATTAATTTATTAGAATATTTAACTTCATTATAGCAATATAATATATTATTAAAATCGATAAAAATACTATCTTCAGGGATTGCAAAATATTTATTTGATAAAATAGAAAAAATTAAATGAAAAGGAAAAATTTTAGGAAATAAAGACAAAAATATAATTTCATATTGAAATAAGCATTTAACAATAATATGATTATTTAAATGTTCAATTTTTTTATGTTTATAACTTTCTAAAGGAGTTTCATCAGAAATTTTAATAATATCATTATGAATATTATTATTAATAAATAAACCAATATTATATTGTGAAAATCCAGAAGAACTAATAATTGATTTTTTTAAATATGAAATACTATTTCTATAATATGATATTGGTTCTATTTGAGGTGATGAACGAGAATGAATTCCTATTAAAATATAATCATAATGTTTATTTTTGTAATTTTTATTTTTTATTCTTGCAAAAATAGGAGATCCTGATTGACCACAATATGTTGATATTAAATAATCTAATTCATATTCATTTTTTTTATTTTCTTCTTTTTTTTGGTTTTTAAATGATGATTTATTATTTTTTTTAAAACCTTTTCCTTTTACTTCACAAAGTATAAATTTTGAATTGGAATTTATAAAAGAATAATCTTCTTTTTTTTCTTCATTTTTATTTAATATTTGTTTTTCTTTTAATATATAATATGAATCATCTAATAAATTATTTTGATTTAAAAAACTAAATCTAAAAGAAATTGAAATATCTTTATTTTTTTCTCCATTTAATGTACTTTCTCTTGTAGTACATATTTCATTTGAAGAAAAATTACTATATCTCAAAGAATGATTTTTATTAAAATATGATTTAATTTTTTTAATGGGACAACCATATTTAAAAAAAGGATCATTTAAATTATGTTCTTCAAATTTAATATAACTTATCATTGATATTTTCATATCAATTTTTCCATTATCAAATGAAGATATTAATTTAGTAGCAAAGTCACTTTGTTCAATAAAATATTTAAAAAAACGATTATTATTAAAAAATTTAAATTGTTCTTCATTTTCAAGTTCAAACATTTTTATAATTTCTCTTCCTAAAAAAGAATTAAGAAAACATATTCCATAATCATATTGAAGAATTTCATTATCATTAATATTATTTTCTTTTTTTAACTCTTCAAATTTTCTAGGTATAACATATTTTTTACATATAATTGGTTTAATTAATTCAATATTACCATTAATTAAAGGAATAAACTCAATTTTTATTATTTCATAATCTTTTCCTAAATATAAATTATGTGCAGTTGTTAATACAATATCATCTCCGATTAAAATTCCAATTCCTAAACTTATACTTTTCTTTTTACTTTTTGGAGAAATAAAAATTTGTTTTAATCTACCTAAAAAAATATATGGAAATTTACAAAAATAATTTGGAGAAATTATATTATAAGAATTTTCAATTGGTTCATTTTCTAAAATTGCTTCTTCAATTGAATTATTTGATAATAAATATTTATTAGTATTAGAAATTATACTATCCATTATATATTTTAAAAAGTAATTTATGTAAAAAGAATTGTAATAAAAAATATATATTTAAATTATTATTTTAAAATTTTGTTTATTATATATTATATATAAAAATCTCATATAAAAAAATATATAAAAAATAAGTATAATAAATAAACTTTTTTTATTTGGTTTTATTTTTTTTTAATGTTGTTTTGAAGAATTTTGATTAGAAAAACTTGAATTAGAAGAAAGTGAACTTGAATTAGAACTACTTTTTTTTTCGCTTTTTTTATCTTCATTATTAATAGAAGGAGGAGAAACTTTATCAAAAACATTAATAATACTATTAATTTTTTCTTCTAAAGCAGTAATATTATTTTCAACATAATCTAAATAATTCATAAGTTCATCAAATTCATTAAAAGAAGCACAAGTTTCTAAATAATAATCTTTAGCAATTTTATATTTTTCTAAAAACAAAGCCATTTTTTTTTGATAACTTTCAATTTTTTTTTTAGAATCATTTTTCTTATTTTTCAATTTTTTCAATATTTTAATATATCTCATAACCATCATTAACTCAGCTTCATTTTTACCTTCAATAGAAATAGCTTTTTCTAAAATTTGAAAAATAGTAAATTCATTATTTTCTAAAAGTAAACAATTTGAAACTGAAGAAACAGCTAAACCAATAAGAAAAGTTCCAAAAAAACAACTTATAAGAACAAATATCCTACCAAATTCAGTTGTTGGTGCTAAATCACCATAACCAACAGTAGTCATTGTTATAAAAATACACCATAAATCATTATAAAAATGTCCAAATTCAGTTCCTGATTTAATATCAAGATATCTTTCAAATATTCTCAAATTATATGAACATAGAAATAAAAAAATTAAAAATAATATTAAATCAATTGTTAATGGATATAATAATAATGCACTTTTAAAAGGGAAACCTAATGAAATATCTAAACCATATATTTTAAAAGCACGAAATGCTCTTTGATTATAATAATTTGATTTTACTAAATAATATTTTACTACAAAATAAAGTCTAATTAAACAAAATGCAGTAAATATTGAATTTAATGGAACTTTATAATCAGAATTAAATTTTTCAGAATGAAAATCACAATTAATCCCATATGTCATAGGCATAGGTGCTAATAAATAAAAGATAATAAATATAACAAAGGAAAAAAATTTTTGTTTAGATTCAAAAATAATATACAAATTTTTAAAATGTTTATTATTAACTAATTGATAGAAAATAACTTCATCAAAATAAATAGTAATCCATAAAAAAATACTACAAGTAAAAGTAATATAAGAGCAAAATTTTCCAGCTAATATAGAAGAATCAATATATTTTTTCCTAAGACCATATCTATCTCTTATTTTTTCATCAACATCATATACATGTAAATAATCAATACTATCATCATAAGCTCTTATTACAGTGTTTTCATATTCAATTACACTACTCATAACTGATATTATTGAAAGTATTAATTGAATTTTACAATTAAAAACATATTGTGTATGATAAAAATCTTGTGTATGAGATGGCTTTTTATTTCCTTTTTCTTTCTTTTCTTTTGTTGATTTTTTTTCTATTGTTGTTTTTCTTAGTAACATATTTGTTGTTTCTCCTAATTTAAAATCTTTGTCTAATACTGATGTTTTTATTGTTGAATTTGCATTTGAATCTGGATCTTTTATTTCTTCTATTTCTGTGTTTTGTCTGTTTTTTAATTGTTTTATGTCTTTTTTTGGAAGGTCGAATTCTATTTTTTTCTTTTTTTTATTATTTTCTTTATTTATTGATATTCCTAATGTTTCTATTGGAGTTTTGTAATCTATTTCTGAGTAATCTGATTCATTTACAACTATACTTTCTGAATTTATTGAACTTATCTTTTTTTTTGGGTGAGGTGTGTTGTTTTCTATTGTGATCATCTTTTATAATTTTTTTATTTTAATAATTATTATTTTTTTTATTTAATACTAAAATAAATAAATTTATAATCAAATATTATATAATTAATATATTATTATAGGGCAATATTAAATATATATTTATATATAATAATTATAAATGAAAATAAAATAATTTTATATATGTTTAATAAAAAATTAATAAAAATATTATTTTAAAAAAAATAATTTTTTCATCTATTATTACCTAAATAAAAATTTAATCACTATTCATAAAAATTGCAATATGCATAAAATTTAATAACTTTATCTTACGATTTATTTATATATACATATTCATTCAAAATAATATAATATTTATAATTATTTTGAAAGAAAAATTACTTTTAATACCATAGAACAAAAAATATATTTAATACTTTCTTATAATTCTTTTTTTTTCAATTTCTAATTCATCTTCAATTTTTTTAAAATCTTCTTCATTTATATTTAAATCAAAGTTCAATAAAACATAAAAATTATATTCAATTTTATTCATTGATTTTAAATTCATTCCTCCAATTTTTGCTATATATAAATTTTTATAATTCGAATCTTCATGAAATTTAATCCCAATAGTACAAGCTGCTAATAAAATCCTATATATGTTATTTATTAAAATAATATAGTTATTTTTTTCTATAAATTTTTTTATATATATAAAAACACATATTAATGTTAAGTCTTCTATATCTGTATATTTTCTAATCCTAATTATATATTCTTGAATAGTTAAATTTGGTATTATTTTAGAATAAAAAATATCATTTTTTCTTGCTTGTTTATCAGGTTTCTTATTTTTATTTTCCTCAATTATTTTATATAAATATTCTGAAATATAAGATATAATATCTTCGGTTTTTAAATAGAAAAAATTTTTTGAAAATTCTTCTAAACTATCATTTGTTTCATTTGAACTATTAGATATTTCTAACTCCATTATTATTATTATCTTATTAATTATAAAAATTAAATTTTAATTCAAATAAAAAAAATTATTATTTTCCTTTTTTAAAAATTATAAAAACTAGAAACAAAAATTCAAAAAAAAAAAAAATTTCTTAATATAAAATAAAAAAACTATTAAACATAATATAAAAAATTTCAAACAAAAAAAACCCCACAAAAACTTCAAAAAAAAAATCAAAATAAAAAAAATAAAAAAAAAACAAAAAAAAAAAAAAAAAACAAAAAAAATACAATAAAAAAAAAATTATTTCTCCAATTTCTTAATTTCATAAATCCTATTTCCAATTTCATTAAACAATTCAACAATTCCAGTTCCAGCTTTAGCTGAAGTTTCAAAAAAAGTCATTCCATATTTTTCAGCAACTTGCATTCCTTTTCTCATATCAACTTTTCTTTCCTCATCACTAACATCACATTTATTACCAGCAAGAATTAAAATCATATTATCAGTTTCAACTTTACCTTTTAATTCATTAATCCAATAATCTAAACTTTTCAGAGATTCTTCATTAGTGACATCATAAGTTAAAATAGCAGCTTGTGCATCATGATAATATAAATTTGTCATTGTACGAAATCTTTCTTGTCCACTTGTATCCCATATATGTAATTTTATTGATACTCCATTTGATAATACTATTTTTTGCTGTAGATATGCTCCTCCTATTGTGTTTATGTGATGCTCGTTAAATGTATTTTTACAATAACGAGATGCTATTGATGTTTTACCTACATTTATATCCCCTAATAATACTATTTTTGCTTCCAGAGTTTGGGATTTTTGAGAATTTTCATCTTTGTTTGTTCGAATTTTTATCGCGTCTTCATCTGATTTTTGATTTTGTTGTGTTTGGTTTCGGCAACCCATTTTTTTTTTTTTTTTTGATTTTTTTTGGATTATTTTTTTTTTATTTTTTTTTTTATTTTTTTTTTTTTTTTTTTTTTTATTTTTATGGTAAATTATTTATTTTTTTTTGGGATATTTTAATAATTAAAAAAGGAAAAAAAAATAAAAATTTTATAAATGTTTAAACCTAGAAATAACTTGGAATAAAATAAAAATACTTTAAGGATTATTTAATAATAATCTATTGATATATCATCTTCTTTTCCTTTAACAATTATCCATTTAATTTAAATTGAAAGGAAAATTCATATTATTCCTTATTTTTCAAATTATAAATTATCATAAAATATACAATTTGAATATATACAATATATTTATATTTCACATTAATTTATAAAAAATAAATTTTTTAATCATCTAGATCAATATCATCTAAACTAGCTTTAGAAAGAACAGAATCAACATCAGAATCTTTATCACTTTCATTATCTTTAATATCATTTATATCCTTATCTTCATTTTTTCCTTTATCATCATTTTTATTTTCATTTTTTACATTAGAAGAAATATTATTTTTATTTAAATTATTTTTAAAATGTTTATCCTTATCAATAATTAAATCTTCACTAGCAAATTTCTTAATATAATCTTTAATTTTTTTATTATATTTCTCAGGATCACTTTGTAATAATTTAGCAGCTTCACCATTTAAAGGATCAGAAGGATTAGGATATAATAAAAGTTGAGGTAAAAATTCATCAAAAATATTAATTAAATCAAACATAGGAGACCAAGTTTGATTAATTACATCTAAACAAATTGAACCTGAATTCTCATCTACGTTTGGATGATACATTTTATTATAAAATCCTATTGATGGTGATTTATATGGATATTGTTCAGGTAATAAAACATGGACTTTCCAAATTCCCTATTTAAAAAAAAAATTTATATTAAATATTTATTTTTTTACCCCTTCGTATGGAGAATCTTTTGGTCCGTTGAATAAAACAAATAAATCATTTTTATTTGTTTCATCTGTTAAACTTACTTCGTAGTTACTCATTAATAATTTCATAACATCACGTTCTTTTCTTTTGTTTTGGATTACTTTAGCTTGCATTTTTTTATTTAATATTTTTTTTTAAAAGTTATATTTAATTGAAAAAATACGAAAAAAAAATATTTTTTATTTATTTTTTTAATATTAAAAATTTTAAATTTAATAAAAAACTAAAAAGCTAATAAACTAATAAACTATAAAAATAAAATTAATAAAAAAGCAAATAAAAATAATTAAAAAAAAAGCAAAAATTAAAAAAAATAAAAAAGATGATAAAAAAAAGTCAAATTTTCATTTATCATCTTTTCCATAAACAACATCAACAAAATCATTTTGATATTCTTCATATTTATAAACCCCTAGACATAAATCTTTAGTTAAATATTCCATTTTACACATAGTACCCATCATACAAATAGTTCTAATAATTTCATGACAACTAAAAATTCCTTTTTGACAAAGAACCTTATATTGAACACCACTCCTTAATTCAACTCTAGGAACAATATCTAATTCAGGGACAATATCAATAATACTATTTCTTAAATTCATATCATAACTTTCATTATTTGATTTTAATATAAATTCCCAAGGAGAAATTCCAGGACTACTTACAGAAAAAGCTAATTTTTTCTTTTTAAATGCTATAAATTTTGCCAATCCACCTCCAAGGGAATGACCACTAAAAATATATGTTCTATTATTTTCACTATATCCATTTTTTGATATTAAATTATTATATTTTTCATCTATTAATTCTATATATTTATTTGTTAATGTTATATTGTTTAAATATCTCAGTGGAAGTGTTGCTAATGTTGTGTAATATGATATTATTTTTTTTTCTAATTCAAATAATAATGGAAAACTTTTTGCAAAATTTAATAATGCTGATGTTAAAAACATTTCTATGTCTAACCACATGTCAAATGTATTTGATGTTCCTTTTATTGATATTATTGTTAAAGGTGTTTTATTTGGAATTTCTATATCAGTTTGAAGAATTGTTGGATTTTCTGTTCTGTTTGTTAAAAATTTCATTTTTGATATTTTTAAATTGTTTTTCGTTTTATTGAAGATACTTTTATTTAAAATATTTATTATATTGTATTCTTTATCTATTTCATCCAGTAAATATGATGCTGATGTTAATGAAGTTAATTGAATAAAATTCAATGATTGAATTTCTGTGTAACATAAACTACTTAAAATATTTTTTGAAAGGGGATTTTTTTTTTCTTCTGGAATTCCTGTAAAATTTTTTGTTTTGTTGAATATTTTTTGTACAGTTAATTCTTGCTTTTCTGGTTTAATAAATATTGCTTCAATTATTGATAATACAAATATCAATAAGATAATTATATAAAATATAAAAGCAAAATTAAACCAATTTTTAAAACCTTTTGATTTTTTATTTATTTTAGAATATTGTGTTTTTGTTTTTTTATTTATATAGTCTTTTGTACAACAAAAACATCTTTTATAAATAGTATGAATAATCCAAGGATGAATACTCATATTTACACTTGGAAATATAAAAATATATATACATATTATAAATAATATTCCTGAAATATTAAATGAATTTTTTAAATATAATAAAATATTGATTAAAAATGATATAATATAGAAAAAAAGTGAAATTTTAAATTTTTTTTTATCATTTTCATTATTTGAATTAATTTGAGTTTCATAAAATATTTCTCCTTTTTGATATCTTCTAAAATATATTAAAATAAATTTAGTTAAAGGATAAAAAAAAAATAATATAGTAAACATCATAATTAATAGATTTTCCCATTTATTAAAAAAAAAATAAATAGTATATAGAATGATAATTATATTAAAGTATAATGCAATGATTATTATTGGATATCGTTCATCTTTCTTTTTTGATTGAAATGATTCTTTTATTCCAATTGAATAATAAAAATTTGAATATTTTAGCCAAGATAATTGAGAAAATTCGTAATAATAAATTGCAAGTATATAACTTGAATAATAAGTAAAAAGAGAACATTGAAAAAAACCAATTATTTTTAATAAAAAATTTTCCCAAACACATACAAATATTAAATTGAATTCTATTATTATATTTGTTAAAATTACACAGAGATAAAATTCTTCTAATTGAAATAATAATTTACAAATTTTATAAGGGAATTTAATAAATGTTGAATATAAAAATTTATCTTTAAAGGCATTAAATTTTGATTTATATTTTTGTTCTTTTATTTCTATTAATTCACCATCTGAATCACCATTTATTTCAAGAGAAATTTCACTTTCATCCATTTATATATAATAAATTAAAATATTTTAATATTGCAATAAAATTATATTTATAAATAATATTTGAATCTGGATCTTTTATTTCTTCTATTTCTGTGTTTTGTCTGTTTTTTAATTGTTTTATGTCTTTTTTTGGAAGGTCGAATTCTATTTTTTTCTTTTTTTTATTATTTTCTTTATTTATTGATATTCCTAATGTTTCTATTGGAGTTTTGTAATCTATTTCTGAGTAATCTGATTCATTTACAACTATACTTTCTGAATTTATTGAACTTATCTTTTTTTTTGGGTGAGGTGTGTTGTTTTCTATTGTGATCATCTTTTATAATTTTTTTATTTTAATAATTATTATTTTTTTTATTTAATACTAAAATAAATAAATTTATAATCAAATATTATATAATTAATATATTATTATAGGGCAATATTAAATATATATTTATATATAATAATTATAAATGAAAATAAAATAATTTTATATATGTTTAATAAAAAATTAATAAAAATATTATTTTAAAAAAAATAATTTTTTCATCTATTATTACCTAAATAAAAATTTAATCACTATTCATAAAAATTGCAATATGCATAAAATTTAATAACTTTATCTTACGATTTATTTATATATACATATTCATTCAAAATAATATAATATTTATAATTATTTTGAAAGAAAAATTACTTTTAATACCATAGAACAAAAAATATATTTAATACTTTCTTATAATTCTTTTTTTTTCAATTTCTAATTCATCTTCAATTTTTTTAAAATCTTCTTCATTTATATTTAAATCAAAGTTCAATAAAACATAAAAATTATATTCAATTTTATTCATTGATTTTAAATTCATTCCTCCAATTTTTGCTATATATAAATTTTTATAATTCGAATCTTCATGAAATTTAATCCCAATAGTACAAGCTGCTAATAAAATCCTATATATGTTATTTATTAAAATAATATAGTTATTTTTTTCTATAAATTTTTTTATATATATAAAAACACATATTAATGTTAAGTCTTCTATATCTGTATATTTTCTAATCCTAATTATATATTCTTGAATAGTTAAATTTGGTATTATTTTAGAATAAAAAATATCATTTTTTCTTGCTTGTTTATCAGGTTTCTTATTTTTATTTTCCTCAATTATTTTATATAAATATTCTGAAATATAAGATATAATATCTTCGGTTTTTAAATAGAAAAAATTTTTTGAAAATTCTTCTAAACTATCATTTGTTTCATTTGAACTATTAGATATTTCTAACTCCATTATTATTATTATCTTATTAATTATAAAAATTAAATTTTAATTCAAATAAAAAAAATTATTATTTTCCTTTTTTAAAAATTATAAAAACTAGAAACAAAAATTCAAAAAAAAAAAAAATTTCTTAATATAAAATAAAAAAACTATTAAACATAATATAAAAAATTTCAAACAAAAAAAACCCCACAAAAACTTCAAAAAAAAAATCAAAATAAAAAAAATAAAAAAAAAACAAAAAAAAAAAAAAATAACCTAATATCTATATAAACCTTTAAAAAAAAAAAAATCCAATAAAAAAAAAAAAATGAGAAAAATCCTTATCCTCACAACAATAGCATTAGCCTTAACATACAACCTTCGTTTTGTAGAAGAGCCAAAAGAAGCAAAACAAAAAATGTCAGGTTTCGAAAGAATAGATCTCCTTTCAAAAGCAGCAGGTAATATAGCAGATGGTTGGAAAAATTTCTCAAGTGCATTTAAAACAACAAGTAAAAGAACAATAGAAAAAATAACAGATGGTAAAGGATTTAATTATTTCAAAGGTCGTTTTAATATATGGGTATGTCAAGGTCTGAGAGCAACTTATTATGATGAATTTTTTGCTAGAAAAGCTCTTCGTTTAAAAATTGAAAAAGATAAAAAAGATATGTTTGTTGATGCAGTTCAAGATGGAAAATATATGGATAAACATACTTGGACTAATATGGATGTTTTATTCAATGTTGCAGGAAAAGAAAGAGGAACTGTTAAAGGTATTAATCTTATTGTTAATCAACCTTCTGATACTAAATTTGATCTTTTACTTACTGATATTAATGCTGATTTTAAATGCTAATAATTTTTCTCCATCCTCTTGAGTTACAAATTTCCTTTTTTTTTGGTTCTTTTTATTTTTTTTGTTTTTTGAATTTTTTGTATTATTATTGTCTTTCGAAAAATAATTTTCATCAAAATATGACATTAATTTAAATTAAAAAATAACAAGTTAATTTAATCAAAACATTAATTCATTTTTTCTACTTTTATAATATACAAATAATTTTTTTATTGAAAATAAAAGTTGTGTTATTTTAATAAAATTAATAAATTTATTTTTTTATTATTTTAATTAAAAAAGGATTTTTGGAAAATAATTAAATAATTAATGATTATATATT
>JAJJLH010002545.1:0-18563 GCA_023806865.1 Isotricha sp. YL-2021a | reverse complement strand
AATGTAAAAAATAAAATATTACAATATATAAAAAATAAAACTTCATTTATAAAACCAAAATATAAAAAATCAAAAATTATTAAAAAAATAATGAATATTTCATTGGATAAAATAATAGAGAAACAAAAAATATTAAAGCATTATATTTCAAAATGGAAAATAATTAACAATATAACAAATGATAATTATTTATCTTATTTATCAATTATTAAATTATTATTATCAAAATTACAAAAAAAAAATCAAAATAATGATGATGATAATATTTATAAAAGAAATGAGATAATTAAAAAATTAATTTATAAAAAGATAAAGTATACATTAAAATATTCTTTTATGAAATGGGAAAAAATGATTAAAAATATAAATTATGACAATTTAATAAATTATAATTCTCCTCGAATATATATATTTGGAGAAAGTCTTGACGCAAGTTTATTAGAAAATAAAAATATTTCAATTGAAACAATTCCTCAAATAAATAATTCAATATCAGAAGAATCAAATTCAAATAATTTAAATTTAATATCAATTATAAATAGTGAGAAAAATGAATTATTTAACAGTAATGAATATACAAATGATAATAATGATTTTGTTAATTTAAAAACACCTGATACTTATATGAAAAAGTCATATTTAAAGAAAAATAAGAATTTTATTATTAATAATTTTAATAAAATAATGGATGAATATGAGAAAAATTTGGAAAATAAAAATAATATATCTCATCATATCTCTATTCATAAAGATAATAATCAAAATGTTGAAGAAGAATTATTAATAATTAAACCTATATCTTTTCTTTCATTAATTGAAAAAAAAAATAAAGAAGATTATGATTTAGATAATTCATCATCAAAATCAATTGAAAATGAAGTTGAAGAATTAATAATAAATCCTAATTTTTTAAGAATTTTTTATAGACCTTATTTTAATATGAATAGAATAAGAAAAAATTTAGAAAAGGAAGAAAATAAAATATATGATATGTTAAATAAAAGTGAAGATAATTACAATAGATTTAGAAAAAATTTAATTTTAAATGAAGAAAAAGATTTAATAAAAAGATGTTTAAGTAGTAATGAAATTCTTTCTAAAGAAAGAAAAAATTATATTTCATTTTTGTCATTCAAATCATTAAAAATGAAAAATTCAGTTTCAGAGTCATTAATAAAATATAGAAGAAATAAAAATAATATTAATCAAAAATTATTACCAGATAACACAGATTTAAATTTTAAAAATGGTCAATTTTATACTTTTGGAAGCTATGAACAAAAAGATTTATTATCAAATGATCAAATAACAAATAAAAATACAAATATAAATAAAAATAATAGTCAAGAAAATAATCATAATATAAATCAATACCAAAAAAAAAATTTTAATAAAAATCCTGAATTATTTAATTGTAAATTTAATTTAAACTTAAATAGAAATAATATTAATTATAAAAACATCAATAATATTAAAGAAGAAAATACTAATAATAAAGATTTAAAAAACATTCAAACATCTAATTTGACTTTGGAAAAAATTAATCAAAAGGAAAATTATCCTTTATATTTAAATAAAAATATTCAAAATAAATATTCAAGTTTTAGTGATAGAGTAAATCAAGGAAATGAACAAAATAAAACATATAATAATTCTTTTAAATTATATAATTTTATTTATGTTAAAAGGAATGGAAATAATTTTTATAAAAATAGAAAATTTATTCATGATGAATCAAATGAATTTCTAAATTATTCTAATTCAATTAATTCAAATCTATCATCATATATCAATCAATCATTCCAAAATGATATGTGATTTAATAATCTATAAATATTATTATAAACAATTTACAATTTTGAACTTTTTTTGTTTTATTTAGTATAAATCCAATTAATTTATTATAAATATATATTCAAATTTAAATTAAAATTATATTTTTTATTACATTTAAATTATTTATGATTAACAAATCTAAATTGTTTTTTTTAAATAAATATAAATATCATATTTTGTTTCTTAGAAAATGCATTATTTTCAAAATAATAATGCTAAAATGTAATCTATTTCCTTTTTTATATTAATTTTAAATTAATAATTGTCATTAACTTAATTTTTATATTTACATAATTTTATTATTTAAGGGATATTTATTGAAGTATCCCTCACCATATATATACAAATTATTATTGTAATTAAATGATTTCATTTTTTTCAATATTTGATATTTATTTATATATTCTACTGAATTATTCTTAATATGTGTTTTTTTGTTATTATCATTTACTGATTTATTTTTATTTTGTAAATTATTATATATTTTTTCTTTATTTAAATATGAAGTATATTTGTTCTTATATAAATTATCATTTGAAATAAAACTAGAATTAAAACTGGCAAAATTTGCTTTTTTATTTCTATAATTTATATTAAATGAGAATTTTTGCAAGTTTTTTCTTTTATTTGGATTTTTTTGATTATTTTTATTTTGAATTATATTTTTATATGATTTATAATATTTAATTCTAATTTTATTTTTTTTTGTATCATTGGATATAGAATTATATATTTTTTTCATTTCTTCTTTTAAAAATAAAGTTTGGGATAAATTATTATTTTCAATTTCTTTATTCAGAGTTTTAATATCTTTCAGAAAATTATTTTTTTCATTATTATGAATTTTATTTATATTATTATTCAATATATTTCCTTTTTCTATCATATCATCTTTATTTAATTTAATTGAATTAAATGAAGTTATATCATAATTATTTTTTAATTTTTCTATCTTTTTTTTACTATTATTATTATCTTCATTCTCATCGTTATTATTTAATTTTTTCATTTCCTCTAAAGAATTATATTTTTTTTCATTTTCATTTCCAATTTCATTTTCTTTATTGAAATTTAATTTATTATTAAATCCATTATTTAATTTTTTAATATTGCCAAGATTTTCTTGTGATTTACTTAAATTCTGTGTATTTTTATTGTGTTCAAATTCATATTTTATCGTTTCTTTTAACTTTTTCAAGTAATATTCTTTTTTAAGATCTTCTAGATTATACAATGTTTTTTTGAAATTTAATTTGTTTTGTTCATTTCCTAATAATTTAATAATAATTCTTTTATTGATATTTGAAGTACTCATTTTTTGTAAGTGTATAATACTTTAAATAAAAATAATTATATTGAATAAATTTTATTTATTTTTTATTAAATGGAAAACAATCAACATAATTTTCAATCATTTAATTTTAATGAAAAATTCAAAAATAAAAAATCAATTGTAATATATGAAATGATAGAAAAGTAAAAATAAATATAAAATATTAATAAATAAAAAGATATATAAAAGAAGATTTCCCAAAATTAACAGATACATTAAAAATTGAGCAAATATCAGAAAATATTCAATCATCCATAAATTCTTTAATAAAAAAATTCTGTCAAATTTGGAAAATAAAATTAAATTATAACACAGAAGAAATTTACAATGAAATATGTGATAATTTTGAATCAATAATAACAAAAAAATTATACAATCAAATATTTTGTTCAAGTAGAAAAGATAAAGAAAATGATTATAAATTTGATTATTTACTTCAAAAATATGAATTTATAACATGTGATTTATTAGAAATTCCAATATCAATTATAGATAATAATTATTTATCAATGGCAATTAATAAATTATCAACAATAAATCAATATAAAACTCCAAAAGATAAATTATATACTTTTATGAATGTTGTTAATATTTTATCAGTAATGTATTCAAAAAATTCAAATAAAGAAACTTCACCTGGTGCTGATGAAGTTTTTCCTTTATTAATTTTTACTATTATAAAAGGGAAAATAACAAAATTAAAATCAAATCAAATATATTGTGAATTATTTAGACATAATACAAGAAAAAATGGTATTGAAGATTATTATTTAGAAACTTTTAAAGCAGTTATTAATTTTATTACAAATTTAGAAAATAATAAATTAAATATTAGTAAAGAAGAATTTAATGATTTAAGTATTAAAAGAGAAAAAAATTTATTTGAAATGTTGAAAGAATATAAAAATCCTTATTATAATAATCATTGTAAAGATATGATTATTTCATATTTAAATAATAAAAATTTTAAAAGTTTTAATGATGTTCCAGTTATTAAATATAATTAATATTCTAAATATTGATATTGATAAGATTTATAAAAAATATTTTAATGAAGATATTGAAAAATTTAATAATGAACAATTAGAAGAAATGAAAAATGACTTTAAAGAAGTATTATCTTTAATTATTTCATATCAAAAAAATAATAATATTAATGAAAATGATTAATTTCTATTTTATTTAATTTTTATTTTTAATAATTAATAAATTAAATTATTATATATTTAAAAAAAAAATAACTATATAAAAAATGGAAGATAATTCTTTAAATTTAGCAAATCAACAAATAGAAGATTTATCAACATTATATGAATTTTTAGAAAGCCAATCATCTAATTTAAAAGTATTAGATTTATCACATAATTTATTAAAGTAAATTCTTTTATATAAAAAAAATAGGAATTTCTCTATATCAATTGATTTCCCAAATTTAAAAATATTAATTCTTGATTATAATCAAATTTCACATTTAAATGATTTTCCATATTTAATAGGTTTAGAAAATTTAAGTATAAATTATAATAATTTAAGTAATGTTAATGATTTTGTAAAATCAATTTCAGAAAAATGTCCTGTAATCAAAACAATAAATACATTAAAAAATCCAATGAATCCTGGATTTGGAAATAATGGTTATAATCAATATAAAGAAACTTTAAAACAAATTAGAACTATAGAATTAATTGATGGATTTGGTATAAATACTAATGTTAATATTAAAGAATATAATGAATCAATTTCTAATCAAAAAAAAGACTTATTTAATAATCAAATTAATAATAATAATAATATAAGTAATAATAATAATATTAGTAATAATGATTTTATTCAAAATAATAATATGAATAAACAAAATTTTTTTGATAATAATAATATTCAACAACAACCAAAAAGAGATTTATTTGGTAATTCACAACCAAAAAGGGATTTATTTGGTAATAGAACAAGTACACAACCAAAAAAAGATTTATTTGGTAATAATACAAATCAAAACAATCAAAAAGTAAATATGTTTGATAATACAAATTCAAATAATAATAATATTCAAAATCAATCATCTCAAAAAGTTAGTATGTTTGATAATCCTCCTAAACAAAAAGTTAGTATGTTTGATAATCCACCTAAACAAAAAGTTAGTATGTTTGATAATCCACCTAAACAGAAAGTTAGTATGTTTGATAATCCACCTAAACAATCTAATGAAAATAAAAATCAATCTAATAATAATAATTATAAAAAACCTCTTTATGTTATTGATGAATCTGAACAAATTGATGGAGTTTCTTTTGTTAAAAGTTTAAAAAAGAAATCCTCTATAATGGTAAATATGAAAATACTTCAAAAATCTGATAATATGACCAATTTTAATAGGAAAAATAAATCAGAGGGAAATAAACATATTTTAAATGAACATTTATAATTATAACATATATTAAATATAAAATTAAGGAAAAATTATTTATTAAATAGTTAAAAAATTTATTTAAAAAATTTTTTTATTTTTAAATGATTTTATTTATTAACAAAAAATAAAATTAATGATTTTTAAAATTAAATTTTGTTATTCCTATTTAATTTATTTTATTAACAAGATATTTATCATTAAATTATATTTAGAAAATAAGTATTTAAAAATAATATTTTATATGATAATTAAAATAAATCATTTTTTTAATTTAAATTAACCTCCAAATAATGGAAGATAAAAAATTTTTAGAAAGAAATAAACAATTTTCTCAAAGTAACAATAGAATTATAATAAAAAATAGCTAATTTACAAAATGAATTTATCAAAAAAACAGAAAATTATAAATTAACATTAAGAAAAAAAAAGATAACAAATTACATTTTTAATAAAAGAAATATAAAAAAAAAAGATGATTCCTTACAAAATTCAATATATAATATATCTATAGATAATATTGATCTTCCTCTTTCAAAAAAAAATAAAGAATATTTAAATGCAGATTCATATTTTAATGAAATGTTTTTATATTTAAAATCTAATAATTATGAAGAAGTCAAATTTGGTTTATTTTCACTTAAAGAATTTTTTTCAAAATCAGATAATTTATTAATAAAAGAAAATATTGATATTATTTCTAATATTTTTGAATGTATGAATAAATATATTAATGATAAGATTATTTTATATCATGGATTATGGATTCTATCAAATTATATTTTTTTTTCCAACAATAATGAAATAAATAATAATATTTTAACTTCAGAAAAATTTTTTAAAATTTATGAATATATTTTATCTACAAATGATACTGATTTATTTTGTCTTATACTTTATTTATTCCATAATATTTCATCTTTAGAGAATAATGAAAAATATAATGAAATTAATTACAAAATCTTAACATCTAATTTATTTAAAAATAGAATTTTAAAATTTTTAATGCAAGAAGAATTAATTAATCATATTGATGATAATAATGGAATATATAAAGATATATTATTTCAAGGATTTCACTTTTTTTCAAATTTAATGGCATTAGAAAAAGAAGATATAGATAATATACAAAAATTAGAAATAAAACAAATTAAACAACAAATGATGAAAATATTATTAAAATTTATTGATACAAAAGTAGAAATTATATATGAAACAATTTTATATAATATTATTATATTTTATGATTATATAGATGATCAATTTCCTTCTAAAATAATATCATTAAATTTAATTGAAAAAATATTAAATAATAAAAATTTTCATTCAAATTATCCAATATTAATATTAACAAATAGAGTAATTGGTAATTTTTTATCTATGAATGATATATTTGATAATGATTTAATAGATAAAATTTTAAATTTTGAATATGAGATTTTATCAAATGGGAAAATTACAGGAGAAAAAATTGATGTTTTTTGGACTTTAGGAAATTTAATTTCTTGTTCAGACAAAATGGCAGATTTATTAATGAAAAAAGAGAATTTTATTCAATTAATAATTAAAATTTTAAGAGAAGATTATGATAAAGTAGAAATAAGAGAATTATTAATTACTTTAGGAAAAATTATATCTACTGTTAATTTTGATAATTATGTAAATTTAGCAAGAATTGGATTGTTTGATGAATTAATTGATGCTACTTTAAAATTTGAAAAAGATGAAGATTTACTTCCTTTTATTTTTCAAAATTTGTCTTTTTTTATTGAAAAAGCTGAATTAATTAAACATTTTACTGAAAATATAAATATTGTTTTAAATAAATTTAATGAAAAAGGAGGTAAAGAATTATTAATGAAATATCAATTTAGTAAAAATGATTTATTAAGAAATGTTGTTGAACAAATTTTTAATAAATTTTATCAAAATAATAATGAAAAAAATTCCAATATTGAAATAGAATGAAATATTGTTTATAAAGTTAATTTAATATAAAAAAATTCTATTTTATTTCAAATTAAATAAATTTTAATTATAATATATCATATTTACTTTCTATCAACTAAAGTATTTGGATCAATTATAGAATATCTATCTTTATAATTTTTAATTTCTTTCCAAGATATATTTATTAAATCCGGATATAAATAATTAATATTTTTGAACAATAAATTACAAGTTTCTAAATTAAATTCTTTAATTATTTTCATCCTCTTATTTTTTTCATTTTGTGTTGAAATTAAATAATCTACAAAATTAACATCACTTTTACTTTCTATATCTTTTAATTCATCATATATTAATTGTAAAATAAATAAAAAAGTTTGTTTACCAATATGTCTATATGATATATTTTGTTGATTTTTTTCCATTTTATCCCAAGTATAATAAATTAAAGCATATTTAAATATAATAGGATTAATTGATTCAGATGTTATATTAAATTCAACAAATAATTCATGACCATTTTCTTCTTGAGCATAATTTAATAATCTAGGATCTAAATTACGTTTTCTTAAATAATGTAAAATTCCATCACTTTTATAATTAAGTTCATAATAATATTTTTTTATTATTTTATGAGTATCATATATATTATCTCTCAAAAAAATACTATTTTTTGTTAACATTTCTTCATTATTATAACTATGATTATATCCAAAAGCAAATTGTTCATTTTCTAAAAAAGGTCTTTTAACTCTTATTATAAATTGATCTTCAAATTCAATAATTTCTGTTGAATTTGTGAAATTTTTATTTGGAATTGTTAAATAATGAGGATAAATATTACAAATATCAAAATATGGTATTAAAACTGCATTTCCTTCTATTATAAATGAATGTTGATCTATATAATAAAATAAACTACCAAATAATAATTTTTTAGTTGTATTTTTATAATATTCATCAAATAATCTTTCTCCAATTATTTGAATAAAATCAGTTTTTTCTACATAATAATTTCTTGATGTTATTAAATATTCATTTAATTCATTATTATTAAATGAAAATTCTGTAAATTCATAATTTTTAATTGGCAATTTTTTAACAAGTTCTATTATTTTTTTATCAACTTTTTCTAAAGCTTTTTCATCATAATAATTATCAAGAATATAATATAAACAAGCAGCAAGTGTAAAATATTCTGTAAAAATTGTATAATTTTTTGTAGTGAAAGTTATATTATAAAGTAAACCTGTTTTATTTGGATAATAACATGTTTCACTTGATAATACATCTGATTTTTCAAAAGTAAATATTGTATCATTAACTTTTAAATCTGTTTTTAATATACATTTAGTTTTATTTGTCTTTCCTTTTAATACTAAGATTTTATTTCCATAATGTGATAATTTATCTATTGAGTCTAATTCATATTGGGAAATTTCATATGATTTTATTGATATAAAAAAAAAGAAAAATAATAAAATATTAAATATTGGTTTTAACATATTCTTTTAATAAATAATATATTTATTTAAATTCTAATAATTAAAAATTATTTTTTATTATAATAAATAAATCATTTAAAATTGAAATTTAAAAAAATGAATATCAAACTTCAAGTAATAGACTTATATCCTTCAATAAAAAAATTAATTTATAATGATGAAGAAACAATTATTTTTTCATTAACATCACCTAAAGGGACATCTCATATTTTTAATATGTTGGATTTAATAGAAGGAAAAGTTCCAATAATAATAAGATTAAAAGATGAAAAAGATTTAATAAAAATTGCTATTTATAAAAATGAATTATTATTAAGTGAAGGAGAATTTAATTATTATAATGAAACAAAATGGATAAATTTAATTTCAAATGATAATTTTAATAATGATAAAATGAAGATAAAAATAAAATGTCAAATTGAAGAAAATATTAGTAATAATAATAGTTATTCTATTATTCATCCTTCAAAAATGTATTCACATAAAAAAAATTATAAAAGTTCTTTAGTAAATAATTCAAAAAAGAATTTATATTTAGAAAAAAATAATAATATAACATTATCTCCAAATAAAATTAAAAAAGAAAAATCATTTAAGACAAATTTTGAAAAAAAAAACAATTCAATTAACAACAAAACTCAAATAAATAATTCTAATAATAGAAAATATAGTTCAACTAAATTAAAACATAATAAATCTTGTGAAGAAGGAAATTTACTTCAACCAAATTTTTTAGAAGAGGAAAATCAATCTAATCCTTTATATAATAGTATGATATGTAATAAAAAAAACATAAATGAAATAAATAATTCAAAATTAAATAAAAGTCAAAAAAAAATAAAAGGGAAAAAAGGAGGAATGTTAAATTCATTAAATTCAACAGAAAATAAATCAACTTCAAGTAGAAATTATAATTTTGTTTCTTCATCACTTAAAGATAATAATTTCATTACTAAAAATACAAAAAATAATTATAAAATAAATATTAAAAAACCAAATTCAACTATTAATATAACTGATTCTGGTATTGTAAAAAAATTAGATGATAAATTTAAATCAATTGAAGAACAAATTGTTGATACTAATTTTGAAAATGATTTAGAAAATGATGAAATTATAGATGGTAATAAAAGAAAATTTAGTGAAAATATTAATGAAAAAAATATTAATGATAGTAATAGTATTAGTTCTTTTAATTTAAATTTTTATATTGATAATATTGATGTTGAAGATTTTGAATTTGATTCTGAATTTGAAAATTTAAAAAGTGATTTTGATATTTTTTATACTAAAGAATATTTAAATGAAATTGATGATAATGATATTCAATTAGAAATTCAATTAATGATTGAAAAAATTTTTGATATTCAATCTGTTTATCATAAAGAATTTGATAATATTCAAAAAGAATATTATTCATTAAGAAATGTTTTTATGAATATTTTAAAAAAAAATAAAATAATGAATAAGAAAAAATTTAAATTATTATCTTTTTATGAAAATATACAAGTTGAAAATAGTTATAATATTTTTGTTAATAATTATAAATTAAAAAATAATAATGAATCAATTAATATTAATAAAAATGAAATTTCTTTATGGAAAAATATGTTAAATTGTGAAGAAAGAGAAAAAATGATAAAAGAAATATTTTTCAAAAATGTTCTAGAAAAATACAATATTAATAATATTAAAAATAATTTAAATAATATACAAAAAGAATTATGTGATAAATTAATAGAAAAATATAAAATTAATCCAAAATTAAAAAAAGTAAAAAAAGAAAATAAAATTAATAATAATAAAGCAAAAAATTTTCAAAGTCCTCAAGTTAAAACAAATTTAAATTCTAAAAAAAATAATAATTCTTCTAGTAATAATAATAATAAAAATAATAATATAAATAATATAAATAATAATCAATATTATTCAACATATGGAAATAGTTTAAAATCATCTTTCCAACAAAATACAAAGACAAATAATAATTCAATTAAATCACTAAGAAAAAATTTGAAATAAAAAAAATTAAAAAAATCTTATTTTTTTAAGTTAAATAAGTATAATTAATTATTTAATATATATATATATATATATAAAATATAATATTATTTTCCCTCCTAATACATATTTACTAAAAAGCATTAAATAACTTTGGAAAAATAAATATGTCATATAATGAAAAGCCAATTAACAAAATTTTTGAAAATTATTTAAATATCCTGTCTGATTATTTAACTATAGATATTAATTCAAATAAAATTCCTTATAATGAAAAAATAATTCATCTATATATTTCAAAAAAAAAATTGGAAGAAGATTACTTAAATGGAAATAATTTTAACGATTTAGATTCTGTAAAAAATTTTATAAATAAATTTACTTTTTCTTTTTTTTATTCAGAGTTCATAAGATATAAGTTTTATACATTAAATGAATTTTTTGACTTAATTGAAAGAATTAATAAAAATAATAATGATGAAAATATTTTAGAAGAAATTAATGAAAAAAAAAAAATTTGTAATGATTATTATCAAATTATTAAAGTTATAATTTATATTAATCAAAAATTCAATGAGTATAATAATACGATATATGATAAAGGGATTTTACCAAAAATTATATGGATATATTTTTATATTATTAAGAAAAATTTAATTATTGAAAATAAAATTGAATATTCAAAATATGGTAAAATAATTTGTATTCTTTTTGAATATTTTTTAATAAATGAGCAAAAATTTTATAATAGAAATTATTATTATAGTATTTATAAAGATCAATTATTTAAACAAGGAATAAAATTCGATAATTATGATAATGAAAATTATGAAATAGATATTTTAAATGAAATTAAAAATATAAATTTCACTAAAGATTATATTAAAGATATAAAAGAAAAAAAAATCCAATTTGATAAAGAGATAAAAATAGAAGAAATTAATTTTATTGATATTTATGATAGTTTTGTTATAGAAGATTTTGAAGAAACAAATTTATTAATAAAAAAAAAAAATTTTAATTCAAGTTTACCTTTGAAAAATATAAACAAATCATTAAATGAATATATTAATAATTTAAATAGATATGAAGTATTAGATATTGATATAATTTTTCATAGATATAATCCAAAATTATTTGAAGAAAATAAATTAATTTATCATAATGTTATTGATGATTTTGATAATTATTACGAACCTATAAAAAATAAGAATAAAATATCTTTTGATTTCAATAAAAATAATTCTATTAAAAAAAAACAAATTGAATATTCTTTACAAAAACAATTTTTTCTTCATTTTCTTTATATTCTTATAAATAATCAAAAGGTAATTTCATCTATTAAATTTATTGAAAATTTACAATGTCTTACATATTATTCTTATTTAACTCTTGAATATATTGAAGATAAACAATTTCTTATTAATTCAACTTTTACTTATATTAATTTTTTAAAATCATATTTAAATTTTTCTATTTTAACTTCATATCAAATTAATCATGGATTTCATATTTCAGAATTACAATTACCTTTTCATATTAATAATATAGTAAAAAAATATTTTGATCTTATTTTATCTATTATTTTATTTTCTGAAAATAGTGAAATATTTAATAATCCAAAAGATTATAATCTTTTATCCCAAAGTTTTTATCAATATTCATTTAATATAATTGATAAAATAGGAAATATAATAAATTTCAATCTTGAAATTAGAGAAAACGTTTTTTTATCATTTATAAAAATAGTTAATTATAATAATGGAATTTTAATAAAAGGGAAATTTATTGATCAAATTATTTTATGGTTATTTTCAATTCAAATTAATCAAATTTTTAAAAATAGTGATAATGAAAAAAATATAATAAATGAATATAATAAAATAAGAGAAATTTATATAAAAGAAAAGCAAAAATCATCAATTCCAGATTTATATGAAATTTTTTTATATGATGAAAATAAAAATAAAAATATTAATTTAAAAGATTTATGTGAAATTCAATTAAATAAAGAAATAAAAAATCAAAATTTCTTTCCTTGTAATTTAAATTATAAAACTTTATTTTTAACATCAACAAATGAATTTAATACTCTTTTACAAAATACTAATAATAAAGAAGAAAATATATATTCAGGTAAAAAAAGAATTAGAGCTTTGACACCAACAATTAATGAAAAAAAAATTATATCAAGTCCTTTTAAAAGTAAAATTTGTTATAGTGGTTCTAATACACTTTCAGCTATTTCTGCATTTAAAACTTTAAATTTTCAACCTGGAAATAATTCAAATTCAGAAAGTTAAAAATATAATTAATCAATAATTATTTTAAATTCAATATTAACATATTTTATTAATTTAATATAATTTAATAATATTTTTTTAATTTTAATGTTTATTGTATTTTTATGGAATTTTTATATATCATTTATTCCATATAATTTTAATTTTTTTATAAAATATTTATTTGACCCTATCATCAATAATATTAATAGTAATATTATTTTCTTTTCCAATTATTCCGAAATATTGATTCTTAAGTTTAAAAGTTAAATTATTATTTCCAATAACAATATTATCCTTTGGAAATAAAAATATAGTTAATTCTATTATCTCACCTGTTTTAATTGAGTTCCCATTATTTATCATTGTGTCTGTAATATAAAATTGTGATTCATCATCATTCTCTAAGCTTATTATTTCAGTTTTTTTTGGAATAATATTTGCACCATTATTTTTTACTTTCATATTAAATTTTATTTTACCTGAATTTTTAATAGTTGAATAATTTATATTTATAATTTTATCATATATAAAGGAACATGAAAAATCATTTTCATCAAATGGAGTATTTATTTTTTCACTAATACTATTTTCTTTTACATTATTATCATTTATTTTATTTCCATTTTGAATATTATTAAATTCATTTAATCTTATTTTATGAGAATAATTGTTTATGTGTTTATTATTAATATTATTTTTTTCATTATTATGCAATATAAATTTTTGCTTATTACTTTTATTGCTTAATTGAGTATCTGATTCATTCATTAAATTATAACTATTATGGGATGATTTTAAAGATTGTTGACTATTAATAATTCTATTACTACTATTATTAATTATATTAAAATCATTATTATTATTATTAGATGGAATATGATTTTGATTGTTATTATTATTATTATTATTTTTATTATTAATATTATTATTATTATTATTATTATTATTAATATTATTATTATTATTATTATTATTATTATTAATATTATAATTTTGAACATTCAAATTAGGGATATAATTTTTATTTTGATTATTTATTTGATTATTATTATCATTCAAAATTGGATATTTATTTAAATTTTGATTTTTATTACTATTTTTATTATTTTGATAATCTACATATTTCAAGGGCATACTTTGAAAAAAATTATCATCATTATTCAAAATACTAAATTCCTTATCCATTAATATTAATTCACTTTTACATTCTTTTTCAATATCAATATCATCATCAATAACAACAAAATCATCAAACATAAGATCATTTTCAACATCTATTTTTTCATCTTTAATACTGTCATTATTAATTCCATTATTATGTAAAATTGACATTCTTAAATTATTTTTGCCTTGATATCCAATATTTAAAGGTAAAAAAACTCTTGGTCTATTTTCATATGGAACAAGAGTTTCAAAATGACATGAAACTTTAATAACATAATCACATCTTATTAAATTTCCACTTACAGTTGGTAATAAATAATTTAAATCTACATTATCTGGATATGGATCATCTATATTTTTATAATATATTTTTTTCAATGATGTATCTCTTAAATTAATTGAAAAATTAAATACTTCTTTTGTATTTTTTAATATATTTACATTACTTTTTATTTCTATTACATTATTTTGAAAATAAAATGATTTTGAATATTTCATTTTTAAAAAATTAACATTTCGAATTAAAATTATTTTAATTAAAGTAATATCTAATTCACTTTTTGTATTATCAACAAAAACAGTAATTGGAATATTTTCATCAAAAAATGCATAATTTTTAGTATAATTAACACCTAAAGAAACAATTCCTTTATCAACTAAACCCCATCTTTTAATATTAATAGTAGAATAATAATTTAATGGACTTTTTAAAATTTTAGGTGAAGATTTTACCATAATTAAGTGTTCATATATTTCTCTTTTTTTATTATTTGGAGAAATAATTTCAGCTGATAAAATATATCTTAAAAAACCTCTTCCTGAATTAATATAATATTCACAATTTGGAGAAATTAAATTTGATAATTTATAATTAAAAGGAAGATAATAATCACCTTGATTTAAAATTAAAATTGGTTGAAATTCTTTATTTAAAATTTCTCTTACATTTAAATTAAAAGACTTTAATATTATATTATTTATTTCTTTATATAAAGTTGAATTTTCTCCTTCTATTTCATAATACCATCCTTCATATAAAATAAATGATATTCTTATTTGAGTAAATGATATTGGAATTCCTACTTTTAATAATATTTCTCCTGAGATATTTTCACCTTGAAAATAATCAATTTTTGGAATTATTATTTTTATTATATTGCTTTGTTGTAATGTTTTATATTGTGATTGACCCATTTTTATTAATTTAATTATTATTTCGAATAAATTATATTAAAATTAAATTAATAAATAATATTATTATTAATATACTATTTATTATAAAATATGGGAAATCAATGTTGTATGCGTGAAGAACAAAAAGATTTAGGAAATTTAAATACCCAGGAAAAGCAAAATGAATATTTAAAATTTGAATTTGATAATCCTCCTGAAGAAAAAATACAATTAAAAAATTCAATTGAATATAGAGATACAATTCAAACTGGAAGAATACCAATTGAAACTAAAGATGATAAAGAAGATAATTTTTTTTTAATTAAAAATAGTGTAATTAATGAACAAAATGATGAAAAAGAAGAATTAAAAAATAATAATAACAATAATAATGATGAAAATAAAAAGAATAATACTAATAATATTAATGATGGTGATAATAATAATAATAATAATAATAATGAAGATGTAGTAAAAAAGCATGATCCTCCATATTGGAATGAATCAAATGAAAATGATTTAGAAACTTTAATATTTGACATTAGTGATAATAAATCAGATAATATATTTAAATTATTTAATGATGTTAGAATCAATATAGAAAATTATAGAAATGAATTTGAAAATAATGAAATTTCATATTTAATAAATGAAGTAGAAAAAAAAGAACAAAGAGGAAATTATTTCATTAAAAATGAATCATTTTATTATCAATTAAGAGAATGTTTATTAAATTTTACTACAACTCCAATGAGTAATGAAGAAAAAAATGAAAAGATTTTAGAAGATGATTTATTTAAAAAATTTAATAATAAAGCAATTTATTCAATTGAATGTCCTATTGATAATGAAAATGATGCAGTATGGAATTTATTAAAAAATTATAAAGATGAAGCAATTGATAATATTCTTACTAATAAAATTGATTATTGTGTTATTTGTGCTTTTCCTATTAAAAATTCTTATAATATGGAAGTATATTTTCTTTTCTTATCAAATTAATTTTAATTTTGTTTTATTATTCTTTTATATGAAAATAATATTAAATTTTTCATTTTTAGTCTTTTTTAAAGAATAAAAAAATTGTTTATTTAAAAAAATATTAATATAAATTTTATTTAAATCTTTTTTTTAAATATTATTTTTTCTTTTTCTCTTCATATTTCTTAATCTCATCCTTTTTTTCTTTTTCAATTTTTTTAGTTTCTTTTTTTAAATCAGCAACAGTTTTCCCAAGAAATTCTTTATATTTCTTTTCATGTTCTTCTTTTTCTCTTTCTTTTTCTTCTTCAATTTTCTTATTTTCCCTTTTTAAATCTCCAACAACTTTATTAAGAAACTTATTATAACCTTCACTTTTTTCCTCATTTAAATTTTTATCACCACTTAAAATATTTTTTCCTTTAGATTTAAATATTTCTTTTTCATTTTTATTAATATTTTTATTTTTATTTTCTTCATTTCCTTCAGGTACATTACTTTCAATAGTAAAAGTTGTATGAGTTTCCCCTTTTGGTTTATATTTTCCTCTTTTTTTCTTTTTTCTTAAAGTTGTTGTTGTAATTGTTTCTTTTTTAGATACAATAATATCTTCTCCATCTTCATATTCTTCTCCTTCTAAAAATTCAATTTCTTCTAAATCATCTTCATCAATTTCTTCTTCTTCTTCTTCATTTAATTCATTATATCTTTTATTTATTTTTTTATTATCTTCATTTATATTTTCTTTTATTATAATATCTTCTTTTTTTTCTGGTTGATTTTTAAATGATATTAAATCACTTTTTCTTTGACTATTTATTTGACTATTATCACCACTTCCAATTGCTGTATTATTATTACTATTTTTAATACTTAAATTTTTATTTTTATCTTTTTCATTTTCATTTTCATTTTCTTCTATTTCAATATTATATTTTTCTTCATCATTATCTGGATTTAATAATATTGCTTTATAATTTAATGGTTTTTTATATGATAAATCATCTTTTCCTTCATTTACTTCTCCTATTATTTTTTGAGTTGTTGGTATTTTTGTTAATGGGGAATTTGATATTATTTTTTTTAAAGGATTTTTTTTTGTTTTTAATTGAATTTTTTCTTCGTTTTCATCATCTTTTTTACCTGGGATGGTACCTGATAAATTAAATGAAGTATTATCTAAATTGTTATTTAAATTTGAATTTGAAATTGATTTAAATTTATTTTCTAAATCAGTTAATTTTTTTGTATTGTTTTTTTCATTTTCATTTATTTTTTTATCTAAATCTTGGATTTTTTTATTGTGGTCATTATTAATTGTATTTACTTTATTTTCGATTTCTGATATTTTTTTCTTTTGCTCATTTGATATATCTTTTATTATTTTTTGGTTATTTTTATCTAAGTTGTTTAATTTTGTGTTCATATCATTTATTGTTTTTTTATTTTCTTTATCATTTGGATTGTTATTTATTTTGTTTTCTAAAGTTGAAACATTTTTTTTTATATCTTTTGTTTCTTTTTCTAAATTATTTACTTTTGTATTTAGATCATTTATTTTTTTATCTGTATCTTTATTTTTATTTTCTATTGTATTTATTTTTATTTTTGTATCTTTATTATCTTTATCTAAATTATTGAATTTATTTAATATATCAGATAATGTTTTTTGTGTTTCTTTTTCTGGAGTTTGAGTTGTTTCTGTGGGTTTAATTTTAGATAGATTATTAATTTTATTATCTAAATCGACTAAAATTTTTTTATGATCTTTATCAATATTAATAATTTTGGTATCTAAATCACCTAATTTTTTTTTATTATCTTTATCAAAATTATTAATTTTATTATCAATATCAGTTAATTTTTTTTGAATATCTTTATCTTGAATTGGAGTTTTTAATTTTGTTTCAATATTATTTAATTTATTTTTA
>JAJJLH010002544.1:0-18592 GCA_023806865.1 Isotricha sp. YL-2021a | reverse complement strand
CATTAGGAATTTTATATTAATTTTATATTTATTTTATATAGTAAGTTTATTAATTTTGTTTTTTTTTTCATCATATATATATAAACAATTTTTTTTATAAATATGTATATTACTTGTTATAAATATTTATTTCTTAAAATTATTAATTGTTTTATATTATTTATAATAAAATTTATTATTATTTAAAGATTATTTCATATTTTATATATTATTGCTATTTTCAATTAAATAAGGTGTTCAAATTCTTTTTTGATATAATTTTTATTAAATATATATATTTAAACTAACTAATATAAATTTTAATTAAAGATAGATTATATATAATTTTATAATTATTTATTCCCTTTTCATAATTTTATACAAAAAAATTTTATAATTATTTATTTAATATTTTAAATTTTATTTATTTATTATTTTTTCACATAATTTCTATAATTATAAATATGATTTTGATTATTTAAATGTTTTAATCTTTCTTTCTCATATTCTTTCATTCTTTCATTTTTCCCTTTTAAAGCATTATTATTAATATTTGAATATTTATTGTTTCCATATATATTATTATAGTTTTGTTTTGAAGTTTTATAATTTATTTTCTCTATAATTACTTTTTTCTTTTTATTGTTTCCCATTACAATATCTTTCCCATTTCTTAATTTAAAATCATTATTTAAATTATGATGATGTAATTTATTATTATAATTATTTTGATATTGTCTCATATTATTATTATTCATATTTCTTTGAATATTTATAATTCTATTGTTAGGATTTCCTGTATTAGGTCTACTTTTATTATTATTATTATTTAATTGAATATTGTTATTATTATTATTATTATGTTTATACATATATCCTCCTCTATGAGGTGCTGCACTACTAATTGGTCTATTTAGTTTTTTATTATTATTATTATTTATATTATTATTAATATTTATATTATTCAAATTGATATTTTTAATATTTGCTCTATTTACTCTATTATTATTGTGATGGATAATATTATTTCCTGTACTTGGTCTCGATTTTGATGCAACTTCTAATTTTCTATCATTTTTATTATTATTTTCATAAACATTATTATATTTATATTTATTATTATAAGGTGATATTAAATTTGGTGTTTTTGGGTGTTCAAAATTATTATTATTATTATTTACTATATTAATTCTATGATTATTACTATTATTATTATTATTGTTATTATGATTATAATTATAATTATGAATATTATTTATCATTTCAATATTTTTTATTCTATTATAAGGTTGATTATTCCCCATTTGTTTATAATTGTTAATATTATTATTATTATTATTATAATGATAATTATTATTATGATTATTATTATTTGGATTATTTAAAATTTGTTGATGATAATGATATTCATAATTATTTTTAATATTATCGTTATCCCATGGGTTTTTAACATTATAATTTTTATGATTATAATAATAGTTATAATTATTATTATTATTATTATTATTATTATTATTATTATTATTATTATTATTAATATTATTAATATTATTATTATTATTATTAATATTATTAATATTATTATTATTATTATTATTATTATTATTTTTTTGATAATTATTTTTTTGATAATTTATATTATGTTGTTTATGTTTATTATTTTCCATAAAATTTTTAACCTCTTTTATCTCTTCTTCATTTTTAAAAAATCCATTTTTTTTTGTCTCATATTCATCATTCATTAACATTTCTTTCTTTTGTATTTCATTATACCTTTTCATTGGTAAACTCCTATTAATCTCCCTTAAATTCCTAGGCATTTTAATAGTCTTAATCAAATCTGCTTTTTCTTCCTTAATAATTTTCTTAGCTCCATTTTCACTTAAACTTCTTTTAACAACAAAATCACTCATTAACAAATCTTTAGCGCTTAATCTTTTATCAGGATTAACAACTAGCATTAATGAAATAATTTTTTTTAAATCATCACTATAAATATTATTAATTTGTTCATAAACACCTCTTTGAATACATTTACATAAATTTTTCATAGAAGTTCCTCTAAAAGGAGGTTTTAACATACATAATTCATAAACAATACAACCAATACTCCAAATATCACTTTTATTATTATAAGATTTATCCATCCAAACTTCAGGAGAAGCATAATATGGTGTTCCAGTTTGAGTAAAAGCAATCCCCATTTTTGCTATTGTAGATACGTTTAAATCACCAATTTTAACAGTACCATCACTCATTAAAAATAAATTTGCACTTTTTAAATCTCTATGAATAACTTTATTTTCATGTAGATAGTTTATTCCTTCTAATATTTGAATAAGATAATTCCAAATTATACTTTCATGAAAAAATAAACCATTTTTTAAATTATATTTTATTTTTGTCGATAAATCACCATCATCAGCATATTCCATTATTATATTTAATGTTTGAGATTCTTCATCAAAAAATGCTTCTTTGTATCCAATTATATTTTTGTGATTTAATGAGGCTAATATTCGAATTTCATTTAATGCGTTTTGTTTTTCTTTTTCTGTTAATTGTATCATTTTTACACTTTTCATTGCATATGTTTGATTATCTATTTTACGATGGACTATACATACTGAACCAAATGTTCCTTTTCCTAATACTTTTCCTATTGTAAAATCACTTAATGGCATTTTTTTTATTTTGTTTTTTTTTATTTGTTTTAAAAAAATTATTTGTTTTATTTTCTCAATTTTTTGATTATCAGTTTTTTATTTATTTTTTATATTTTTTCATTTTTTTGGATTTAATGTTTTTTTTTTTAATTTTTTATTTTTAAAGAAAATGAGTGAAGAAATAAAAATGGATAAAAAAGTAACAATCGAAACATTAAGTGATTTTTTAAAAATTCCATTTTCAAAAATAAAATCAACTAAATTATCTAATTTTGATGGTAAATTTTTTGAAGAACTTTATCAAAATGCTCTTAAAATAGAAAGAGGTGAAGTAAATCATAAAGAAATTCAAAAAGATGATATAGATTTAGAAAATATTAATGATGATAATTATAGTATAAATATGCAAATGTTACATAATCCACTTTATCAAAATGATAACAATAAAAAGCTAAATAATAAGCATATAAATAATAATTTTGAGAATGAAAATAATAGTAATATTGAAATGAATATTCAAAATAATGAAATATTAAGAAACAAAGAAATAAAAAACAATATTAATAATAATAATATTAAAAATAACCAAATGAACAATAATAACAATAGGAGAATAAATAAAAATAATGAAATAAACAGAAATCAAAATATGAATATGAATATAAATAGAAATAATAATAATAATAATAATAATAATATAGTACCAAGCCAAGGATTATCATTACATAAAGTAACTTTTCAAATTGAATATGCTACAATATTTGGTGAAGAAATTGCAATATCAGGAAGTGGAGATTCATTAGGTAATTGGGATCAAAATAAAGTTTTTAAACTTGAATGGACAAATGGTAATATATGGAAAGGTTCTATTTCTTTGAATGAATATAATTTTAGAAATTTTGAATTTAAATTTGTTTTATTATCAAATAATAAAATTAAAACTTGGGAAAATGGAGGTAATAATATTGTTAATTTTAATGATATTTATCAAGTAGTTTTAAAAAATAGAAAAGGGAAATTTAGTAAATATGATTACGAATATTCAAATGATGAATTAATTTTAAAATGCAAATGGTCATAAATAATTTAGAGTAAAAATAATAATTTTTAATTAAAAAAAATAAAAATTATTTCAATAAAATAAATTTTTTCCTGAATTACATAATTTAAAAAATGGATATAAAAAAAACCTCTGGGGATAACTTTTATAAAAGAGTTGGAAGTAGTAGAGGAGATGTTAGACAATCACAAAATAATTTTTATTTTTCATCTAATAAATCTGAAACATATTCTACTTTAATTCAAATGTTAAAAAGTGATTTATTAACAATTCAAGATATGATAAATTCAAATAGTAATGATATTAAAATGTATAAATTATTATCAAAAAATCCTGGTTTAACTAAAAAACTTTCTGAAATTGATGAAGCAAGAAATATTTCTATTTTTATTGATAAAATTACTGAACAAAGTGGAAATATTGAAAAAATTTCTAAAATTTATGGTACAAAAGATGAAAATGAATGTATTCAAAAATTATTTTTAGAATGTAATTTAAATGATTTATTTTTAAAAAAAGTTTCTGATTATTTTACATTAATGAAATTAAAATTATTTAATGATAGTTTATATCAAGATAGTCTTTCTAAAGTTATTTCTATTAGAGAATTTATTGAAAAAATACCATCTAAGATTAATAATAATATTAATAGCAATATAAATAAGAATCCTATTTCAATAAAAAATGAAGGAAATAAAAGTGAAATTGATGATTTTTTAAAAATTAATACTTTGAATGAGTTATTAGATTATAATTCTAAGAATAAAAAAATATATCCTCATATTACTAAATTAATACAAGATTATTTTAATAATTTAAATTTAAATTTGATAGAAATAATTAATAAATTTGATAATGAAAAAAATACTTTAGATATTATAAATAATTCAAAAGAAACAGAAGTTGAAAAATTTTTTAAATTAAAAGACATTTATAATGAAATATTAATTAAATTAAATTCAAAAAATGAAGAGTTATTAAATAATAAAAAAGATGTAACTAATTTGAATGAAGAAATAAATATATTAAATGAAAAATATGAGCATGAAATTAAAAATTTAAATGAAAAATTAAATAATTTATTAAAGGAAAATGAAAAATTAAAAGGAAATTTAAATTCCAACTCAGATTCGAAATATATATCAAAAAATATTGATGAATTTAAAAAAAAATCTTTTGAAGAAAAAAAAAAAATAGACGATTCTTATAAAAACAGAATTGAATCATTAAATAAAGATATTAAAATTTTAAATGAAAAAATTTTACAATTAGAAAGGGTGTGTAAAGAAAAAGAAAATAATAATAAAGAAAAAATAAATAAAGAAAATAATAATCAACTTCTTCCAGAAAAATTAAAAAAAATTGATATTATGGAATATATAAAAAAACATAATACTGAATTTACAAAAAATCAAAAAGAATCAAATAAAAAAATTGATAATGATATAAGAAATTTAAATCAAAGAGTAGAACAATTAAATGAACAAATTAATATATTAAAATTAGAAAAATCTGACCTGAAAAAAAAATTCGATATAATTCAAGGAAATAATTTTACTTCCGATTCATATGAAAAAATTCTTCTTCATCAATTTGATATGATGAAAAATGCATTTTCTAAAAAAGTTGATGAAATGACAAATCAATTAAATGATATTCAAATAGATTCTAGGAAAAAAATTTATGAATTAGAACAAGATTTAAAGGAGTCAGAAAGATTAAAAGATGTTTTTTTACAACAAATTGTTTCTTTACAAGAGCAATTGGGTATATAATTTTAAAATTTATATATTATTTTAAATATTATAATTTCTAAAAAAATAAACATTAAATTTTTTTTATAAACGTAATTTATTTATATCAAATGATTTTAATTATTTTATTTCAATTATTAATTATTTTATTCATTTAAATTAATATTATTTTATATTATTAAATTAAATAATAAATATTTCTATTTAGTTGTACTATAAATTATACCTTCTATAATACCAATAGAAAATTCATTAAAATCACTTTGAATTCCATCAGGAGAAGTAAATGCAAAATAAATTCCAGTACAATTACAATGAATTAATTGATTTAAATTATCATGAGTAATGGAAGGACAAGATCCAGTCCAAAAATCAGCATAAAAGTTATCTTTTGATAAATTATTAATAGTTATTATATAATTATTATCTTTCTCAATATTAACAGGAGATGAAAAAAAAATTGAAATAATTGGATCATTTACATTTATGGCTCCATATAATTTTTTATTTTCTTTAAATTTAATTTCATTATTATTTTTTATTACAATTTCAATATTTAAAAATCCTCTTTCATCTATTTTTTGCATAATAAAATTTGGATTTTTTATTTGCTTTTTATGGAAATATAAAGAACAAATATTTAACCCAAATAAAGTTATATTTTTTTTTGTTGAAAAACATAATGATGTAGATTTAAAAAATTTTAAATCATGATGTTGGAAACTTTTAAATCTATTTAAATGATAACATTCACTATTACTTCCACTTTGAATACTATATTTAACAGAATTTTCTAATGTTTTCAAATTCGAATTTATATTTTCTTTTTGTAGTTTTTTCTTATTATTATTTTCTTTTGTATTAAAATCATTCATTGTTATTGCATTTAAAATATTATTTGATTGCTTTACTAATTTTTCTATTTCTTTATATTTTTTATGTCCTTCTTGAAGAATTTCAACTTTATTAATTGAATTAAGGGAATTATCATTCAAATTGTTATTCAATTCTTCTATATCTAATAATGCATTTTTAATATTTAATTTTAATTGTTTTACTCCTTCAAATATTGATTCATTATCATTATCAAATCCTTCATATATTTCAATAAAAGTTTTATTAAATTCCTTCATTTTTTCATCTAATGATTTTTTAATAATATTAGTTGTTTGATCAATAGTAGTTTTTATTTTATTAATTAATTCTAAATCTTTTGAATTATCTTCTTTTTCAATTTTTTTAACATTTATTTTACAATTGCCCATTGCTTCAATTAATCTATTTAATAAACCAATTTCAATATTAATATCATCTTTAAAAGAATTAGATTCATAATTAATTGTTTCAATTGAATGATTATTATGATTTATCATAAGACAATGATAACATAAAAATTGATTACATGTAATACAATAATAATATGCAATATTCCCACATTTTCCATTACATAAATTATCATTATTTTTTTCTAAATTGATTTTTTCATTTTCATCAAATATTTCCAAATTATTTTCTGCTAATCCATATTCTAAACATTTTTTACAAATAAATGCCATTTTATTTCTATCTAATGATATATATTTTATATTATGATCTTTAATTTTACATTTTATTCCAATTGGGATTAAATTTGTAAATTCTTTAATTGGTGGAGAATTATTTGTGGCTTCTAAAATATCATTTATATCACTTGTTATACTAAATGATTTTTTTTTAGGTGGAATAGGTGATAAATTTAAATTAAAGTTTTTTTCCATTTTTTCAGTATTGAAATGTGTATTGGATAATGAAGTTTTGATTATTTCATTTAATTTTTTTTTTGGTGTAGTATCAATTTCATCCTCTAACATATTATTATTATTTTTAATTTTTTGTAAAAATAAATATTAATGATTTATATTTAATAATTATTTATTTCTATTATTTAATAAACATTATTGAAAAAAATAAATAAAATTTAAAATATTTATGTGTATAAAATATGTCATAGGAAAATTATTGTGTCAAATGCCATAATAAAACATATGAAACTTTATTACTTTCATGGAATTATAATTTATGTATTCCATGTGCAGCAGAAAATATATCTCATCAAAAAAATAAAGGAATTAAAAAAGATAATATGTAATATTTGATTTATGTAAAAGTGAAACAGAAATTAATAATGATACTGTAAAAGAAACTTTATCTAAAGAAATAAATGAACAAAAAGAAAATGAAACAAATGAATTTTAATTCAAACTCAAATTTAATATTAATGATAAATTAAATATTTACAAAAATTCTAACAAATATTTTAATATTCAAATAATTGTCGAATTTAACATATTTTAAACCATCAAAAAATAATAATAATAATTTACAAAATTCAAATGAAATTTATGAAGCACAGAACCTATTACATAGTTTAAATTGTTTATCAAAATGTATTTGTTCTGAATGTGTTATTCATGGAATTCATAAAAATCATGATGTGATTAATATTAAAAAAGCTTATCCTTTAGTTTATGGGAAAATAGAGGAATTATGTTCTAATATTAATGATAAAGTTAAAAATATTAAAAAATTAAATGATAATATAAAAAAAAAAATATTTAAAATATAAAAATAACTCAAAAATGTAAAAATGATATTAAAAGTACTTTTTAAATTATTAGAATAAAATAAATGAAAAAGAAAAAGAAATTTAAAATGAAGCGGATTCATTATTAAATGTAATTATTCAAAAATTAAACTTTTAATCATATAATTAAATTAAAATAGAAACATTAAAAACAATAATAGATTCAATAAATGCACATTTAATAAGAAAAGATGAATTAAAATTAATTAATTTCTATTGATAAAATAAAAATAAATTTTTAAATCAAAGTGAAATATTTGAATTGAATAAAATTCCTAATTTTGAATATTTAACTAATTTAAGAGTTGATATAGATAAAAGTTCATTTGATGTTATGTTAAAAGCATAAAATTCTATTCAATTTCAAATTAATACAATCAAAGGAATAATGAAATATCCAAATTATGATATTCAAAAATATACTTCAAAAAGATAAATTTATGAAATGAATTTTAAAAATAGAATTTCTCATGAAAATCCAATTAATTTTAACTTTATGTAAATTCTTAGATTTGATAATTAAATAATGAATTAAATTTCTTTTTTATTCAATGTAAATTTATATAATTATTATTCTATTAAACATACATTTTATTATCATAATTTCTTTAAATTTATAAATGTTAACAATTCATTAATTGAATATAATATTAACTTTTTTTTTTATTTTTTTTAATAACCTAAAAACCGAAAAAGATAGCAAAAATTTTTATAAAGAATTTTATCTAATATTAAAAATTTTTTCTTACCTTTTTGATTTGAATATTAATATATACATTTTTTACATAATCAGTTAAATAATTTATTATTATTATTATTATATTATATTATTTTTTATATTTAATAGTTTTTTTGGAAAACATTTGGCTTAATCCATTTTTTCCTTGAATTTTTGAATAACAAATTTCTATTGGTTCAATTAATTGATGGTTTTCAAAATTATATTCTGTCAATCTTTTATAAAGATTTAATATACTTTTATAATTAACAACATTTATATAAGCAAATCCAAGATTTCTATTCATAATTTTATCAAAAGGAAGATAAAAATAATTTATATTTCCAATTCCTTCTAATATTTTTTTTATATATTCTTTTGTTATTGTAGTGGGAATATTTTTTATAATAATTGATGTTCTTTTATCTTCACCATTCTTAATTTTCTCTAAACAAATAGATAATTGATTTGAATATTTAAAATGTCTTTTTTTATTTGATATACAGGAAAAAAATTTTAAAAACCTACTTTCTTTAGGATGACTGAATTTAGGAAATAAGAATTTTAAAATAATTTCATATTTAAGCATGAATTATTTTTTATAAGATTTTTGTTATATAAATCATTATGATTAGAATGAGTAAATGATTATTTATTTATTTCAAAATTCATTTCCTGCAAAAGTAAAAGACCTTTTTTTATTGAAAGAAAACTATAAAAAGATAAATAATAATATATTTTTGATTTAAAAAGTCAAAAAATGAGGTTATCAAAAAATAAAGAGGAAGTAATGAATTAAAAATTCGGTGCATTTTTCTTTTTATTGATATTCAAATAATCTTAATCAATTTTTATAATGTTATTGATTTTTAATTTATATGGGTTTTATAAAAAAATTAAATTAAAATTCAAAAAACAATTGCACTTCTAATGATAAGAAAGATAACCATTTAGTAAATTTTCTTAATAATTATAACATGCTTTGCAAAATATAGGAAAATAAAAATAAATTTTTTTGAATATTTAATGATATTTGCAAAATGAATAATTATTGATTTATGATTTAGAAATTTATTAATTTTGAAAAAGGACCTAAATTTTTTTTAATTTTTTTTTAATATCAGTTTTTATACTTTAAAAATGTTTTTTTTCTTTTAAATATTTAGATAATTAAATTTAAGAATATTATCAATTAAATATTGAAAATATATTCATCTATTATATTAACTTGAATAATACCATAATTATGTTTTTTTATAATATTCTTAATTTTCTAAAATAATTTTTACAAAGATATATTTACAAATAAATGATTAAAAATACTCAAAAAAAAATTTAAATTGTATTTCAACCAAAATTTAAATTATTAAGAAGCATTAATTAATATGTGTGACAAATTTGAAAAAAAAAATATAAATAAAATTTTAAAAATAACTTAAAGAATAAATTTATATATATATAAAAATAATAATTTTCAACTATAATAATATAAATTAAAATATTATTGTATGCCCCACACATTTTGTAAAAAAATCAATATTGTTTTCATCATTTCTATATCTTAATAAACATTTATAATAATGAGATGAAACATAAATAATCATAAAAATTTCAGAACAAATAAAAATAGTGAAAAACATAATAATTTTTGATTCAAAAGAATCATAATCATCATATGAAAGATACATTAATATATAAGGAATTTTATTTAAAACAATATAAATAGATTCTTGTATAATAATTAAATTTTGATTATTAAATCTCATTAAATTATTTTCTGAATTTTTTTCTTCATCATTATTAAAATCTTTATGTTCACTTATTATCTCATCATAAATACTTTCAATCATTGTAACTAATCCTTTACTTGTAAATCCATTTCCAATTGCTTTACATTGTAAAATAAAACTTTCCCCTGTTTCATTTTGAAAAATATAAATAGGTTTTTTTTCCTTTTTTTTAAGTTCATCAATTAAATTACCGACACTATTACAAAAATGTTCAGAATTAAAATTAATTAATAAATCCCTTAAATTATTAAATTTGGAATTAAAATTCCCATAAACAGCTTTTTTAAATTCATTTTCATACAAATTAAAACAAATTTGAATTTCCTCAAAAATATTATGTTCATTATTTTTAATTGTATATTCTGCATCTTCACAAAGAGCATAATATTTAGTTGGAACATATTCTTCAATAACTTCTTTATTTCTTAATAAAGATAATAAATGTGTTTGTACTAATTGAACAGTCATAAATAAAGTTGAAAATAAATAATATTCTTGTTTTATAACATCTTTTGTGTTACTTCCTAAAGTTGCAGAAACTTTTTCTTCAATTATGCATATTACTAAATATGAAATTAATAAAATTGGTAATGATATTTCTAAATATAAATTTTGATTTGGTCTATTTAATAATTTATGTCCATTATGATCAAATATTATTGTTGGTGTATTTTTTACTAATGTATTTGTACTTGATGATACTGTTGAAGTACTTTTACTTGTATTTGGTGATGGTAATTGTTTTGTATCTTTACGAGGAGAATTCTTTTTTTTCTTAGAAAATATATTTTTTGATACTCTCTTTAATGATGCTACACTTGAATTTGATTGTCCTGGTGCACCTGAAATATTTGATATTGCCCCTTTTAATAATAATTTACCTAAAAAATTAACTTTTCTTGATGGTTTATTTGTTTCTAATAAAAAAGGATTTATTCTTATTTGATTAATATTTTCAAATTGTCCATCTTTTAATAATCTTTCTAAAATAAGATTTTCTTCAATATTTGGATTTAATAATATTCTAGATACCATATTTGTTAATTTTTTTTTTTCATTTTCAATATTACCTTCAGTTTCAATATATTCTAATAAATATTGAGTTTTTCTACCAATATATAAATGAAAGAAAAGAAGTTGATTAAAAATAATAAAATATTTTGAATATAAATATTTATCATTTTTCAAAAATAAAATTACTGAAAAAATAACAACAACTGAAAATAAAACTGCAACTAATATAAAACCAAATGAATTTGAACTTTTTCCTATTATATGAGGTTCTATTACAAGAGGAATATATGCATTAATATATTCATTTGTATATGCAACAAATAATGAAATATAATTATCAACAAAAACGACATAAACCAATTTAACAAAGTAATTTCCAGAATTTTCATCTGAATTATATTCAAAATAATAATTTGAATTATTAAATAATAATGGAATTGAAGTATTTCTTAATGCAGTATCTATCATTCTTCTAATTTCAGTCATTGATGAAAAAGTAGTTGATTCATTCATTTTTGTACCATTCATTTCTGGAACCGAAAAAATTATTTCTTTATTTATTATATCTTTAAGGAAACTTGTTGAAAAATCAGAATATTGTTCTAAATTTGCTTTATTAATTAATAAATTATATGATGAAAAATCAAATAATTTTAATTTAGTATCTTCTTCATATTCAGAATTTAAAAAAAATTTTGATTGTAGACCATTATTTTTTATTTGAAGGAATAAAATATTAGTTAATAAATTTAAAGTAGTAGCTTGATACATGAGATAATATAAAAAATTTTTCATATAAGTTTTTTGATTTTTAAATTTTTTAAGTTGAAAAAATGATAATACTGTAATACATCCAATAAAAATAACAGAAAAAAATAAAATTGAAATTCTCATTGTTAAAGATATCGAAGGTAAATTTAATGATATAATATCATCTATACTATCAATTTTTAAGAGTTCAGTATTTTCATTTATATCATTATTGTTAATATTAGTATTTTTTGTTTTTTCTTCATTATTATATGCTAGTAATTTATTATCCTCTTTTTCTATTTCTGAATTGTCTTTATTGATTATATTATAAAATATTTTTAATACTCTAAGAGATAATCTTTTAACAAACATTATTCTAAAAATTAAATCTTTTTTAATATTTTGATTTCTCATTTCTATTATTTCATCTTTATCAAAATTAAAAATAGAAACAGGAGGTTTTTGAGTTAATGTTGAATTTTTTTGTGTAACACTATATAAAAATTTATTTAAATTCTTTACAATAGTTTTATTTTGAGGTGAAATAATTTGAAAAGTTATACAATAAAAATTTTTTGGTACATTTTTATTACTTACTAATTCCTCTTTTTTACAAATAAATCTTATTATTGGTTGATTTTTTTTTAATTTTAAACTTGAAATCATTTCAGTAATTTTAACAATAATATTAGAAAATTCATCTTCACCAATCTTTTGAGAAATATCATTATTATTAGTATCTTTTAAATAATTTATTATTTGTTCATAAATATCATGTAAAAAATAATCACTTTTTGAAAGTCCTGAAGAAACATTAAAAACAAATAAATCATCAAAGTTAATTCTACATTTAGAAAAAATAATTGATTTTAAAAAAAATATTTGTTCAACATGATTTGAAATAGAATATATTCTTCCTAATTTATTTGTTAATATACAATAATTATCCAAAATTGAAATTTCATGTAGTCTAATATATAATCTAATTCCATCTGAAGGAAATAATGTTGTAGATGATAAATCAAATTTATAAATATATTTATGCTTATCAATAAGGAAAAAATCTTTCATTTGTAAATATGTAATTCCTTGTTTTAATTTATCAGAAAATAATTTAATATAATGTTTTGCAAAAGTTTTAGGAAAAATATCAGTAAAAGCTAAAATTTTAATTTCTTCTTTTGAATAACCTAATAAATTATTAAATTTTTGAGATGAATAAGAAAAAATAAATTTAAATCCATTTTCAACATTCATTGCATTTTCAACTCTTATAATAAGAATATAATCATTTAATTGAGAAATATTTAAACAAATTTTTGATAAATCACTTTCAAATTTTTTCCCATTTGAAGGTTCATTTTTTGAAGAAAAAAAATTTCTTATTAATGCATAATTATATTTTACAGTATCAATTTCACTTAATCCATCTTTTACATCTGAAATTTTTTCATCTAAAATTTTTTTATTAATATTTTGTGCTTTATTATATTCATTAATAAAATTAAAAACTACTTTTTTATAATCAAAAAAGTCAATTTCAGTTTCATTTGTAAATTTTGTCATTACATTTATATAAGAAGATAAAGTAACTTTTATTACTTCATTTGCTATAATAATATCTTTTATTAATTTAAATTTTATATTAGTTGAAAGTATTTTCCTAATTTGTACTTTTTTATCATTATCAATATTATATAAACGTGATGCATTTCTTAAATAAATATTATAATATGTTTTAATATGAGAATATAATTTTTCAACTTTTAATTTAAAAAAAGCTGAAGTTTTATAAATTTTACTCTTTTTCATTGTCTCAATTAGGAAAAAAGATTGAAAATAATTTCTTTCAAAACAATAATATAAAGTTAACAAAGAAAATAATCCTTCAAAATATGATTCGTTATTAGATTGAAAAGTAGTTCTTTCAATTCTTTCACATAATATTTTTTTAATAAAATTATATAAAAGTGGAAAATCAAGTCTAAAAGAATGTGATATGTCTTTATTAGTTGAAATTCTTTGATTTTTAATGGTATGAATAAATTTTTCTTTTTGCGATAAAAAATCAATTGTGGAAAAAATAGGAGATTCATTTGTTTCAATAGGTTCTTTTGAATCATTTTTTTTATTTACATTTGTCTTTATAATCTTTTCTTCATTATATTCGTGAATAAGATCTATATATGATTTTAATAGTTTTTCATTATCCCGATAATAAAATAAATTTAATAATAAAATAATTTCACAATTTTTTTGTTTTTTCCAATCTTTTTCATTAAATTTCCTTATCATATTTTCAATTCTTTTTCCTTCTTTTTTATAAAAAAAATCAGTTAAAATATAACTTATTAATAATTCTAAAATTAATTTCATTGAAATAATTCCTTTATCTTTTACTAAAACAACTAAATCATTTTTAATATCATAATAAGAAATCCATTCAATCACACATGAAACAAAACATGCTGAATAAAAATATTTTAAAATAAAATCAAAAGTTTTTGAAATATAAGAATATCTATTTGATAAATAAGAATAAATATAATAAACACAAAATATTCCTCTAAAAATATTTTTTATAACCAACGTTTCCTTAAATTTCCTATTCATTTCTAATTGAACTACAATTTGATATATTGGAAATAAAAATATAAAATTATTATATGTTGTCATAGGAAAAGATAATAATGAATAATTTTCAATAATTAATGGTTCATAAATAATCATATTTACGAAAAAGGAAAGAATTCCTGAATAAATAACAAGAATAACAAATAAAACTATAAAAATATAATAAGAAAGATTTAATTCACTATATTGAATAATTTCTATTCCAATAGAATAAATATATTGACTTAAAAAAACATAAATATAAAAATAACAAAAAGAATAAAATTTAATTAAAAATTTATCATGTTCCATTAATTGTCTATAATGACTAATAAATCTTTTATAAAGAACAAAAAAAGATATACCTAAATAAAGAGCAAGGGTCAATAAAATACCTATAATTACTTTATATACATTTTCAGTTTTTTTATTTCTTGTATGAATTATTGTTGCTAATGTTAAATATCTAATATAATGAGATATACTTTTTTTACTATTTGTGTTCCAATCATGTGTACTACAAAATATTGGAATTAATTTTATCAGTAAGTTTATAAAATGAATTAATCTTGATTGAGGAAAATATTTTGTAATTTTTATTATTAAATAACTTTTTGACTTACCTTCACCCATTTTTAAATTTATTAGTTATAAAATTTTGAAAATTAAAATCTCAAATAATTTAATTTCTTAACAATTAAAAAAATTTATAAAATTATAAAATTCAAATATTGTTCATTTTATAAATTATAATAAAATAAAATATTCTTAAAATTTAGTTATTTAAAATAAAAAACCTTCAAAACAAATATATATATTAAAACACCTATAAATTTTTTAAATAAATTAAACATTAAATATTTTTGTCTAAAATTGAAATTTTCAAAAAAAATTTACTCCAAAGCCTGTCTTAAATCTTCAATAATATCTTCTTCATTTTCTATCCCAACACTCAACCTAATCAACCCATCATCAATACCTAATTCTTTCCTAACCTCAGGAGGAACACAAGCATGAGTCATAAGAGCAGGATGTTCAGCAAGTGACTCCACTGAACCTAAAGAAACAGCACAATGAAAAACTTTTAATTTCCCTAAAAATTGTCTACATTCTTCAAGTCCACCTTTCATAACAAAAGTTACTACACCTCCATAACCTTTATATAATTTTTTAGCTAAATCATGAAAAGGATTTGATTCTAATCCAGGATAAAAAACTTTTTCTACTTTATCATGTTTTTCTAAAAATTTAGCTACAGCTAAACCATTATTATTATGTTGTTGTACTCTAAGAGAAAGTGTTCTAATTCCTCTTAAACATAAATAACAATCAAAAGCTGATGAAGTTGGTCCTAAGAAAGATTCACTTTTCATTAATTTTTTATATAATTCTTCATTTTTTACAGTAGCACATCCCATAACAACATCACTATGTCCATTTATATATTTAGTACAACTTTCTACACAAATATCAACATCGTAATCAAGTGGTTTGAAATTATATGGACTTAAGAAAGTATTATCAACTACTATTATTATATCTTTATTAAATTCTCTAGTTATTTTTACTACTTCTGGAATATCAACTACAGTTAATGATGGATTTGTTGCTGTTTCCAAATAAATCATTTTTACTTTATCATTTAATAATGGTTTAAATTTTGAAATGTCTTTAAAATCAAAAAATGTAAATTTTAAATTATTTTTATGTGTTGCAAATTCTTCGAAATTTGTATATGTTCCACCATATAAATCATTTATTGATATTATTTCATCTCCTGGATTAAGTAATAAAAGACATGATGATATTGCTGCCATTCCACTTGAAAATACTACTGTGAATTTTCCATTTTCTAATGATGCTATGCATCTTTCTAATGAATTTCTTGTTGGATTCCCTAAACGAGTATATACCCATTTTCCTAAGGGCATTCCGGCTATTGGTTGAACATATGTTGAACTTGCGTATATTGGAACGTTTACTGAACCAAATGTTAAATCTGGAGTCTGACCTACATGAATACTTTTTGTTGATAAACCCATTTTTGAATACTTTTCATCATATTTTGGAACATATTCTTCATAATAATCTTGAACTTGTTTTCTCATTTTTATTTTCAATTTATTTGAGATTAAGATATATGAGGTTAATAATAAATATTTTTTATTTTTATTTCAAATATTTTATTTTTATTTTGTAATTTAATTTTATTCAGAAAAAAAGGATTCCATATATTTATAATGAATATTTCTGTTTTAATGATTTTATTTAAATATAAAAAAATGTATTTAATTTTTATTAAATATCAATGAAGAAACTTTTTTTTCAAAGGTTTTCTAAAATAATAATAGTTAAAAATTTCAAAATTATTTTTTATTTAATCTTTAAAACAATGTTAATATGATTTTTTAATATTATTTTAAATTTTTTCAGAAAATAAAACTTGACAAAAATTTTAATTTTATTTTAAATAATGAAACTCCAAAAACATTTATGAAAATATAATTTAAATATATTTCATTAAAATATATGAAAGCTCAAAGAATAGTATAATCATAAATATATTTTTAAAAGTATTAAAAAAAATTAAATTTAAATTTCCATTTTTATTTCTCTAATAATAAAAAAAGAAATAAATTTTTACTTAGGTCCAATAGTTTTAAGTTTAATTCCAAGAGATTGAGCCATCATTTTAATCATACTAAAACTAAAGAATTTCATAATCATTTCCATATCTTCAGTAGTAATAGCTTTAGGTGTTAATATATTATAAGGAATACTATCCGTATATATACCTCCAGCAATAAATCTAGTTTTTCTCATAACAATAATATCAGGAGTTAATTTAAAATCAGCTTTTGCATGAGTAAAAATAACTGTAATTTTTTTCTCACCTTCATCTCTAAAACTCATTAAATGAGCAAAATTAACTTTATCATTTTTAGGATCATCTTTATTAAATAACATATCAAAATCTCCATAAACATTATGATCAGTATATTCTGCATCACAAATATGTTCTGCGAATAATTCTGCAAATTTTGGTGGAACATGAACAATTTTTAACATTTTTTTAGCCCAAAGACTATATTTATCTAATCTAATTCCTACATCTATTCTAAATTGACATGTACTTTTAAAATAATCAAATCCCATTCCTTCAAGATAATCTTCCATTACATCCATTATTTTTGTACTAAATGTTGAAGCAATATCTTGCCACATTCCAACTATTAGAGTTATTTTATTTAATACTGTGCTAAATGCTTTTGATGAAAGTTTTTGTACTAATTTATCTAAACTAAAAGCATTAGCAGTAAATCTTAAGTTCTTTCCATTTATTGATACTAGGATTAATGACAAGAGAAATAATCTGAAAATTCTCATTTGATTTATATTTTTTTAATATTATATATATTAATATGAAAGGAAGATTTTTTTTTAATAATTAATTCATTAAAGAATTTATTAATTTTTTTAATAAATGTATAATTCTTTATAATGGAATTATTTTGATTTAATAATTAAAATTGTAAAAATTTAAATAAAATATCAAATATTATTTTATTTGAAAAAAATAAAACAATTATTAAATTATTATTATAAATCATATTTTAATAAT
>JAJJLH010002543.1:0-18623 GCA_023806865.1 Isotricha sp. YL-2021a | reverse complement strand
CTACATATTTTTCCAATATATTTTTCGGGGCTTTTCCTTGTCTGAAACCAGGAACGTTAACTCTTTGTGCAAGTCTTTTGCAAGCTTTTTCATATTCAAAAGAAGAAACTGCCGATTCTACTTCAATATTTAACTTTACTTCATTGTTTTCTAGTCTTTCAATTGTTACTGTCATTTTATTTCACCTTTTCTATTTGATTAATACACATGCTCCTAATGGAACATTATATGCTCCATTATTGTAGATTATACCATAAATATATTTCTTTCAACTAAAATAGGTAATTTGGACGAGTAAAAAGAAAATTATTATACTTCTCAACTATGTGGTATAATGGTTATACAAATTTAAGCAAGAAGTGAGGGATTATGAAAAAAATTTTAACAATATCATTTATTTTATTCGGACTTACAAATTTGGCATTTGCTTATGGTGAATTAGGGTTTGATGCAGGAACTTTAAACAGCCAAACTATGAGAGATTTAAGAACTCATGAAGCCGTTACAAGAGCAAAAGCTAAAAACAGTGCTATTGTTAGTACAAAAACAGCACCGCCGACACAGGAACAGGTTACCGCTTCAAACATTAAGAATGTTTCATTTGTAAATAATGTTTCCATTCCGTCATCGGAATTAGCTGCAGTAGTTCGTGATAAGATTAACCAGCCGATGACACCCGAAAATATTGCGGCAATGAGAAGGGACCTTATGAGATATTACCAAAACAGAGGCTTTTTCTCCGCTGTACCCACTATGGTTTCACAGGATACACAAACGGGTGAAGTTGTATTTGACGTAAAAGAAGGCGGAAGAAATTCTATTATAATTGAAAACTAAATTAATTTAGAATTTTTTAAAAACAAAGAAGGGGTTAATTATCCCCTTCTTCTTTTTGTGTAAATGTTACCCCACACAACCCTCCCCTACAAGCAGGGTAGGGCAAAATACTTTTCCTGTTATAAACATAAAAATACTGACGACTCTAGCAAGTAGGGTGCGATGTTTCGCACCTTTTAAAATAAAAATTTTGCTCCATCCTATTTAGGCTGGGGATAGGGGGTGGTCAAAATTAACATCTAAATTTTAATTTTTTTAAAATCCTACACTCGAAATGTATATTTGTGCAATTTTTACAACTCAAAATACCCGTAGAATGTAAAAAGACCTTTTAGTTTACGGGAAGTGTGTTATGGGCAGATTGCCGAAAATAGTGTTCGTCTGGTTAGTATTAATTTTTATGCCTTGTTCTTGTTTATCTTTTGAAGATGAAATAATGGATACAAGCAAAATACCGTTCTTATATGATGAAAATATTTTAAAAGAAAATACTGCTGATAATCCGAGGCTTGTAAACTTATCACCCCAGCAATTAAAAGCCTTGGATATAATGGAAAAACGACTTTATAAAAGGACTTTTGATTATGAAAACAATATAGACAGAATAGAAAGGCTTGAAATAAGATTCTTTGATGAGCCGCAAAAGGGTAATATTTCGGCAAGAATAAATGCTCTAAAACTTGAGAGTTCACGTAATGCAATAAGCGGTACAGCCATGACACCTATGATGCAGGAAACCTTCAACAGAAAATACATAAGACCTATTAATCCCGATACAAGTCATTATAACGAAGTAGGAATTATTGACGGATTTTTACGTCTTTGGTTTCCCGAATTGTACAAAGAAGTCCAGGAATACAGAAAATATAAAGAAGCAATTTCTTTTAAATGTAATAAAATTTTTTTAACTTTATTAATATCAATATTTGAAAAATTATTAAATTTATTAATATCAAGATTATCTAATTCAATATTAATTGTTTCAAATCTTTCAAAATCCATTTTATTTTCTTTACCAACATAAAACAATTTATTAAGTATTTCAAAAGAAACTTTATGACCTAATAAATATTCATTTATAGTTAAATATTCAAAAAAATTTAATTTATCATCATAACAAAAAGAATCAAAAATAATTTTTAAATTACTTGTAAAATTATGTTCATATAAAACACAAACATTAATTAACATTTCAATTAATTTATCAAATAAAATAACTTGACTCATTACTTTTTCAACACTTTTTTTATTTATTTCAATACTATTTATTATTTTATCTTTCATTTCTTGTGAAATATGAAAATTTGAAATATGAGAAATTAAACTTTCTGTTAATTTAGGATATTTAATATAAATAATTGGAATTCCTTGATCATTTAAAACTTTAATTATAAAATTATTTACTCTTAAAAATTGAATTGCTAAAATTATTTGTCTTGTTACAAAATTAGAGTAAAAATCATTTGAATTATCATCACTTGATTTTTTTCTTACACATATTTTTTTTTTTTCATCATAATTATATCTTTTAATTTGAAGTAAATTTAAAAAAATTTTAATTCTACCATTTTCATTTTCATATTCATATAATCCTCTTAAAAATCCAATATATTTTTTTTCTACTAATTTTTCAACTCCATAATTCTTTAAAAAATAAAAATAAACTGCTTCTCCAAAATCAATATATCTTTCATCTCTACTATATTTTAATTTATCTTTTCTAAAATAAACTTGTTCAATAAAATCAAATAAAATATAATCAATATTTTTTAAAACTTTTCTTAAAGTCATACTTAATTTAATATCTTTTTGTCTTTTTAAAAAATCATGAAATATACTTTCATAATTAAATTTTTCATTATTAAAATCAACTTCACTTCTTTTTTGAAAAGCTTTATTTTTTGCTTGTTGTAATTTATTTTGATCAAAAATATTTGATTTTCTTCTAACTTTATTTCTTTTTTTTTTTTCTTCAATAATAATATTATTACTATCTTTATTATCTTTATTATAATTTAAAATTTCTTCTTCTTTTGGTAACATATTCGTTATTAAAGAACCTCTTCTAATAGTATTTGCATATTCATCTCCATAATCATACATATCAGAAACTTGATTTTCTTTTAAAGTTTTTTTTATTTTTTCATTTATTTCATTTAAAGAATTATATACTTCATTTATTTTATTTAAATCATTTTTTTCATTTATTATATTTTCTATTTCATCTTTTGAAAATTTCATTGTATTTTTATATTCATTAAACATATCTGAATATGTTTCTACTATTTGTTCATTTGAATCTTGTATTTTTTCTAAATCTTCTCTTAATTTTAATACTTCTTGAGTTTTTAATTCATAATCAATAAAAAATTGTGATATTTTATTTTTTATTTCTTCATTATTTTCTCTATTTAATAAATCTTCTAATAAATTATTTGATATATTTTCATTTTTTGTTCCTGAAATATCAGTTTGTACTTCTTTATCTTTATATTTTTCTATTAATTCTACTCCTTTATTCATATATAAATCTAATTCTATTATTTCTTTATTTTCATTTTTTTTATTTTCTATTATTTTTGTTTTTATTTCATTTGGTTTTTCTAAATCTTCAGAAAAAATATTTGGATTTGATTCATATTTTTGTATATCATTTAAATAATTACTTGTTTGTTTTATTTTTGATTTTAAACTTCCAAAAATAGATTTTCTTTCTTTTATTATATTTTCATTATTATTTTCATTTTCTTTTTTTTTTTGTTTATTTATTACACTTCTTAATATTTGATTTCTTCTTTGATTTTCTTTATTATTTATGGTTACGGCAACTGAATGTCTATTTGAATCTTTTTTATCAATTTGCATAATATTTCTATAATTTAAATTAATACTAAGTTTTCTTTTTTTATTTGGATTAATTTTTTTATTATTATCTTTATTATTTTCATTCTTATTAATATTATTATCATTTTTACTATTAATATCAATTTTATTATTATTATTATTTTCATTTTTAATATTCTTTTCTTTATTAATATTATTATTTTTATTAAAATCATCATTATTAAAATCATAATTCAATTGATTATTAATAAAATCATCATTTTTATTATCAATTGAACTTCTTGATAAAGAATCCTCATTATCAAAATTATGACTTAATGAAGAAGGAAAATGTAAAAATTTATTACCTTGTATTCTTGCATTATATTTATTTAATAAATCACTATAAGCATTAATTCTTTTTTGTAAATCTTCATTTAAATCAGAAATAATATGTTCTAAATCTTCAATTCTTTTTTCTTTTTCAGGTATTAAAACTTTTAATTTATCATTTTCATTTTTTAAAACAAATTTATCATTTTCAATAGTATGATATTTCTTATTAGAAACTTTAATTTCTTCTAATAAACGACTATTTTTTTCATTAATTCCTTCCATTTTAATTCCAGCTTCATTTAAAGATTCATTTATTTTATTAATTTTTTTATCAATTTCTTCTTGTTTAAAATTCCATAATTTATATAAAAAATTAGCTCTATTTAAACTATTATAAGATAAATGATCTCTAAAATCTTCAAATAAAGCATTATATAAATCAATTGCAATATCACAAGTATTATTTAAATTTTTTTCTTCATAAATTTGAATTATTTGTTTTACTAAATCTAAAGCAATATTAAAAAGTTTAATTTGTCTTCCTTCATTTTTAATTAAATTAGAATTTATTTTAAAATATTCACTTATTATATCATAATCTTCAGAAAAATAAAATTTTAATTCACGAACTAAATTTTTAAATATTTCAGTCTCATTTTTTAATATTGTATTATTACTTAATAAAGCCCCCATTTCTTTAACTTTAGATTTTTTAAAATAATCTTTTGAATTTTTTTGTTTAATAAATGCTCTTTGATGACTTCTAGTTAAACTTTTTGATATTTCTTTACATTTATCTTTATAACTTTCAAATCTATATAAAGTTTCTTGCATTTTTGAATTTTTTAATTGATCAATTGAAACATTTCTTTGTTTTTTTTTTATTTTTTGAAAATAATCATATGATTCATTTACATTTGTAACAATATCTCTTGGAGAAATACAAATTTGTTTTAAATAACCTTTTTCTGTGAAATAATTATTTCTTTTATGAAGAAATAATCTTGATAAAGCAATATCAGTACATAATTTTTCATTTTTTTCATTTTCATTTTTTATATTATTTAAATTGATTTTTATATCATTTTTTCCTTTATCATATTCTGAAATAATAGTTTTGCTTTTTTGAATATTTTTAAGTGATTTATCCATAATTTATTTTTTAAATAATTTATATGAAAAAATAAAATTTAATATTTTAACATTTACTAAGGTAATTACTAATTATTTCATCTTTATTTGTTTCAATGACAATTCCTCCATTAATCATTTCATCAATAATTAAATATAATTTATCTGGATTCATAATCAAATGTAATTCACAAACATTTTTAAAAACTTCATCAAAAACTTTCATAATTACATTTATAAAATCTAATATTGCTAATTCGTTTTCTAATTCATCACAAATTGTTATAATAAATATACTTCCAAAAGGACGAAAGGCAATTCTTCTTATTTCATTATCATAATATTTAAAATCATATATTATTTGAGTATCATTTGAATTTTTTATTGAATTAAATACTCTTTCAGTTAAGTCTTTTTTATCTATTATTGATTCGTTTTCTGAAAATATTTTTAAAAATCTTATTATTCCTGTTTTACTTAATATCATTAAACATTCTATCATTTTTTAATTTTTTTAAATATATAATATTTTCATTTTTTTTTTAAATTTTTTTCGTTTTTTTATTCACTTTTTTTTATTTTATTTTTTCTTATTTTTTTATTTATGTTATATCAAAAAGTTTTTTTATTGAGATTTTATTAATTAAATTTTACACTTTTTTATATTAATAGGAAAAAGTGAAAAATTTTTTTTATAAAAAAAAATATGTTTAAGGGAAAAAAATAATTATAAAAAATGACATTAATTTATCATAATTATATTCAATTAACAACTAAATTTTTTCAATAAAAAGGAAAAAAAAGTTTATTTTAATATTTTTTCACTATTTATTATAACAATTACAAAATAAATTAAAAATTAAATGGAAATAGCACCAACAGCAATTGACAATAAAGAAAATAATAAAATTATATCAATAAAAGTAAAATCAAATAAAAATAGAGAATTAAATATTACATTTATAAGTAAAAATGATATTCTTTTAATAAAAGTGAATTATTTTAACATCGAATATGAAAGAATTATTACATTAGATGAAATTAAAGAAGTTAAATTATTTAAATTTTATGAATCAGTTGAAGAATGTTTTGAAGAAATGTTATTTTCTATTAATTCAAATGAATGTTATGTTGAAGATGAAAATCAATATATAACTTTAATTATTCCTTTAAGAAATGAAAAATTTAAAGAAATTCGGTTTAAAATTTTTCAAAAAATAAATGAAGATATTAATAAAATTTATAATAACTCAAATGATGAATTAATTAGTAGTAAAATAAATAACATTATGAATATAATTAAAAGTCAGTCAGAAAAAATAAATAAATTAGAAAATGAAAATAATATTTTAAAAAAAGAATTATCAAAAATAAACAATTTAAATCTCGAAATAGCATCATTAAAAAACACAATATCAATATTAGAACATAAACAAGATTTATTAATAAAACTTCAAAAAAACAAAACTATAATAAAAACAAAAAATAAAGAACAAAAAGAAAAAGGAATTCAAATAGATTCTCATATAATAAACAATATAAAAGAATATAAAATCTCATTAAAAAATTGGATAAATAAATCTTCATTTATAAAAACAAATTTATTATATAGATTATCAAGAGATGGAGAATTATTTAAAACTTTTCATGAAAAATGTAATAATAAAAGTCCAACTTTAATAATAATAGAAACAATTTTTGGTCAAAAATTTGGAGGTTATACAACTTGTACTTGGGATGGAAAATGGACTAATAAATATGATGGTCAAACTTTTTTATTTAGTTTAAATAAAAATATCAAATTTAAAAAAAAATATAATTTAAATGATAATAAAGATATTTTTGCTGATCAAAATTGTGGTCCTTGGTTTGGAAGAAATGATTTATATTTTGATAAAACTATGAAAACTTGTAATTCATATAAATCAAGTCAATATTCTTTTTTAAATGATAATGATTTACATAATAATAAAGATGATTATAATATTGAAGTTAAAGAAGTTGAAATTTATGAAATTATATTTGAGTAATTATATAAGTTTATTTTAATATCAAATTTTTATTATATTTTATATAAGTTATTAAATTTATATTCATTAGTATCATAATTTTCATTAAATAAAAATAAAAAAAAATTTCAAAAAAATTCAAATTTAAAAAAAAAAAAATTTTTAAAAAAAATGTTAAAAAAAATAAAAGAAAAGATAATATTTCAATTTAAAATAAATTAAAACGATTTTTAATATACAATAAATAAAAAATAAAATAAAAAATAAAAATCTTTCAAAAAAACTTATTGTTGAGCAGCAAATCTTACTCTAGAATTTCCTCCTGGCATTTGAGTAACTTTAATACTACTTTGTGGAAGTTGATCAGGAAATTCATTTTTAAAAATATTACATTTTTCCTTTCCATAAATATAATCAGTTTTAATTGAACAATTTCTTTGATTAATTTGTGCATTATTCATTCCATTATATTGCAAATTTAATATATCATAATTTGTTTTTGTATCTGGAAATTTTTTAAAATTTGAAATTTCTGGTTTTGCATCAGCATAAAGAAATTGAAAGTTACTTTGTCCTCCTGGAGGATAAAAACATTTAATTGATGATGTTTGTTCTTGTCCTTCAAAAAACATTTTTTTTTTTTTTTGTTTAATTTTATTTTTTTTATGAAGGTTTTTATTTGAAAAATACTTTAATTATTAACGAAAAGTTTATTTTGAAAATTTGAGTTTTGATTTTTGATTTTTTGAAAAATGAAAATTTAGTTTTGCTTTTAAAAATTTTATTTTTTATTTTGAAATAGTTTTTTTTTGGTTTTTTTGTTTTTTTTTTTGGTTTTTTTTAGTTTTTGATATTTTTTTTTAGGTATTTTCAAATTATTTAAAAGGTAAAAAAATAATAATAAAAATTATTTAATTAAAAAATAATTAATTAATTTTAAACTAATTATTTTAATTAATTTTCTTTAATAAAAGTTTTCAAATCAACAAATTTAAAATTTTCCATATCTTGAATTTTAATTTGAATATGTCTAATTAATCTATGTTTAATTATCATTCCTAAATATTGATTTAATTCATTCATAATATCAACTTTATTTTCAGATTTAGGAATTTCTTTTAAAATAATACAATATAAATTACAAAAATTATTAAAAACTGTAATAAATTGATTAATTAAATTATTTCTTTGTTCAAAATAAATTTTCAATTGTAAAATTGCATTAATAAAAGAAATAAAATCAGAATGATTTTTAAAAGCAAACATTAAATTAATATTTTCAGAATTTTCTTCATAATATTTTTTTAATTCTGACATTTTATTTAATTGCTCATTTGTTAAATTAAAAGAATTTAATATTTCTTGAATACTTAATAATTCATCATTAAATTTATGAAAAGAATTTTGTAAATTATTAATTTTATTTTTTTCATTATTTTCTCTATTTATTTCAATATCAGTATTATTATTATTTTGATGTTTTAACCATTCTCTAACATAATTTTGATTTGATTCAAAAGTATCTTTTAATAATTTAAACATTTCTTTTAAAGTATTAAAATATTCTTGAAATCCTAATTTATAATTTCCAATTATAAAATTACAATCTTCTAAAATTTTTTGTTCTTTAATATTTTTAATTAATTCTGCAATTCTAACAATTGCAATATTTAAATCATTTGTATCTTCAATTTTTAATAAATTTTTAAATTTTTCTATTGAATCATTTAATTTTTGATAATCATTTTCAAAATGAGTATAATTGAAAATTATATTATTATTATTATCTATTCTATAACATGGGGTTCCGCCATTTAATTCTGTTGGAAATATTGGAGAATTATTTAAGTTATTTATTGAATTTGTACTTTCTTTTCCTCCCATTTTAATAAAGAAATAAAAATATTTTTTTTATTTTTTTTATATTATTTTTATTAATTAAAATTTTTTTTTTTTAAATTATATAATTTTAAATATTAAAATAATATTTTTTAAATTAAAATGGAAGATGATTTTACTATTCCTGATGAACCTGAAAATCCTTTTGATTCAATAAATTTATTTCTTTTTAAAGAAGAAATTATAAATCAATTAGAAGAAATCTTTTCAAAAGTAAAAGAATAATTTTTTAAAAATAAAAATAGATAAATAAACAAAGAGAAGATAAAAAAACTATAATAATAACAAGTAAAAAAATAGTAAAAAAATTAAATTATTTTTTAACACCTTCAATTCTCGAAAAATATAAATATGAAAAAAGAATTTATATATTTGAAAATTGTCCTTATGAAACAGATGCAACAAGAATAATTTATATAATACCAAAAACAAGAGAATTTTTTCCAATTATGAATGAACAATATAATTTAATGTATGAAAAAGTACAATTAGAAAAAAAAAAAGGTAATTTTTATTATCCAGAAACTATTTATTCAATTTTAATGTATCCTCAAATTGATTTAAATTTAATTGAATCTATTAGTCCAGAAAAAAAGATTGAACAATTAATTTATCCTGAAAATTATACTTTTTATAATTTTCCTTTAAATATTTTTACTTTAGATTATGATTTATTGTCTTTAGAAGATGAAAATTCTTTTCAAAATTTATTTTTAAAAAATGATCATACTTCACTTTTAAGATTAAGTGAAATTATTACAGAAATGGAATTTATGTTTGGTAAAATAAAAAATTTTTATTATAAAGGTGATAAGTCAAAATGTTTATATGATTTAATTTTAAGATGTGAAAATGAAGAAAATATTAATAATATAAATACAATAAATCCAAAAGCAATTAATTTAGAAATTTTATCTTGTATAATGATTGATAGAAATATTGATTTTATTACTCCTTTTGCAAGTCAATTTAATTATGAAGGAATAATTGATGATTTTTTTAATATTGATTTAAATTCAATTAATGTTGATTCTTCAATAATAGAAAATAAAGAAAATAAAAATCAAATTATATTTTTAGATGAAAGAGATCATTTATATTATATGATTAAAGATTATAATTTTAATAGAATAAGACAATTTTTACCAAAAAGATTAAAATTACATTCTGCAATATTTGAAATGGGAAAAAAAGTTGATAATTTAAAAGGAATTTCACAAAGTATAAAAAAGATAAAACAAATAAGTAATGAAAGAAGTTCTTTATCAAATCATATTGATATAGCAGAATATATTTCTCAATCAATATCACATCCTTTATTTAAAAGAAGATTAAATTTAGAACAATTAATGCTTTCTGCAGAATTTGATATTGATGAAATATTAAATTTTTATGATAATGAAATTAGTAAAAAAGGAAATTTATATTCAATATTAAAATTATTAATTATTCAAAGTCAAGTTAATGGAGGATTAAAAGAAAAAGTGTTTAATAAATATAAAAGAGATATAAATTTAATTTATGGTTTTCAAAGTTTAATTTTATGGAATAATTTAGAAAAAATGAAAATAATTAAAAAAAGAGATGGAAATGATTTTTATAAGTTTTTAATTAAAAAATTAGAATTAATTAAAAAAAATGTAAATGTATATGAACCAAATGATTCTTCATATGTTTTTAATGGTTATTGTCCAATTACAATAAGAATTATTGAAAATGTTTTTAATAAAGGATGGTTTAATATTAAAGAAATATTAAATAAAATGCCAGGAGAATTATTTTATCCTGAAAATGAAAATGAAATATTAAAACCTAAATATGAAAGAAATGTTATTATGTTAGTTTTTGTTGGCGGAATTACTTATTCTGAAATTGGTTGTATTAGATATTTAAATAAGAAATTTCCTAATTTTCAATTTGTTATTTTAACTACTTTTGTTATTAATAGTAATAGATTATTTAATAATTTATCTTTGAATATTTTACCTAAAGATACTTATTATACAAGTGAGTTTAAAAAAAATTTAAATGAACAAAAATCAAAACATTTTTAAATTAAAACTAATATTTAAATGTTATATTAATAAATTTTAAACAAATAAAAAAAAATAAAAAAAAAATTAAAAAATACAATTTAAAAAATAATTTTTTTGATAATAAATATTTAAACAATAAAAAATTTAATATCAAATGAAAGAAAAATTTCAAAAAATAAATAATATCAAAAGATATATAATAAATTAAAAAAACCATCTAAAAATTATTTATTTCCCTCATTTTTTTTATTAATTTTAGAACTAGTAGTACTATTATCAGTTTCAACTTTAGAAGAATTTGAATCAACATCTCCTAAAATTTTAAACATATCTTTTTGATAATTATTATTATTACTTGTCCCAGTAAAAACTCTTCCAGAAGTCAAATTAGAATTACTTAAAATAGAACTTCCTTCTCTATACATTAAAGAAAATTTATCATTTTTCATATTTAATTTTCTTAATTGATTTTTTTCATTTTTTAATTTTTCATTTTCTCTTAATAATTTTTCATTTTTTTTTTCAACTGATATTAATTTATCATTTAATTCTTGATATTTAGTATTTAAATTATCTTTTTCAATATTCCATTTTGCTTTTTCTTTTTCTAATTCTAATAATAATGCTCCTCTTTTCCCTTCTGCTTCTCTTAAATTTTTTTCTATATCTGATATTTTTTTTTTTAAATTTTCTTTTTCTTTATCACTTGATGATGTTAATTCTGATAATTTTCCATCATATTCATTTTTTAAAGATTCTTCTCTTTGTTTTAATTTTTCTTTTTCTTTATTTATTTCATCTAATTTTTTATTTAAATCTTTTGAATTTGAATTTTTATTTTTATTCATTTCATTTTCTAATCTTAAACTTTTTAATTCTTTTTCTAATTCTTTATTATTATTTAATAATTCTGAATATAATTTATTATGATTATCTTGAATATCTTTTATTTGTTTTTGATATTTTTGTTCTAAATTTGCAATTGTATTTTGAGTTGAACTTTCTAATTTTTCCTTTTCTGAATTACTTTTTTTTTGAATTGTTTCAATCATATTTTCAAATCTTTTATTAGAATCATTTTGTTCTTTTTTTAAATTATCTCTTTGTTGTTCTACAAATTTAATTTTTCCTTCCCATAAAATTTGATCTTTTTCATATTGAGATGTTTTATCCATTAATAAAGTTTCTAATTCTGCAATTTTTGTTTTTAAAGTTTTTTCATTTGAATTTAAATTACTTTTAAATGAATTATTTTCTTTTGATAAAATATTAATTTGTTTTTCTTTTTCTAATTTTTCTTTATTGAAATTTTCTTTTAATTCATCATAATTTTTTTGTAAAGTTGTTAATTTTTCTGTTAAATTATCTTTATCTTTTACAATTAATTGATTTTGTTTAATAAAAGATTGTTCTAAATCTTTCATTTCTTTTTTTTTATTTAATAATTTACTTTCTAAATCACTTTTTTCTTTTTTAATTCTTTCAAATTTTTCATTTAAATCTTTTTCAACTTCATTTCTTAAAGCGAATAATCTTTCTTCATATCTTTTTTGATTTCCTTCAATAACTTTATTAGTTTCTTCATTTTTTTTATTTAAATATTCAATTTGTTGATTTAATAATGCATTGTCTCTTGTAAATTCTAAATTTCTCATCATTGAACCATCATTTAATTCATTATATTTTTTTTTTAATTCTTCATTTTTTACATTTAATTCTTCTTTTTCTTTTAAATAATCTTCTTTCATTTGATTTATAATTGAATCTTTATCTTCAATAACTTTTTCTAATTGTTCTTTTTTTGAATTTAAAGCAGCATAATCTTTTTCTTTACTATTTAAATCATTACTTATATTATCAATTTTATTTTGTAAATCTTTTCTTTCATTATTAAATTGTTCATTTATTTGATCTAAATTAATTTTATTTTTTTCTATTTCTGAATTTAAAGAGTCTTTTGCTTCTTTTAAAGAAGAATTTAAAGTAACAATTTTTTGATTTAACATTTCAAATTCATGTTCTGCATTAGTAACAAATTGATTATGTCCTTGATTTAAATCATTTAAATCATTTTGTAAATTTTCATTTTCTTCTTTTAATTCATTTTCTTGATCTTTTAATTTATTTTCATAATCTTCTATTAAATTTGATATTTTTTTTTCATATTTTTCTTTTTCATCTCTTAATTTTTCTTCTAATCTCATTTTTTCAGTTTCAAATAAAGTTTTTAATTGATTTAAAGTTTCTTCTGAATTTTTATTTAATTCTATTATTTCATTTTGATGAGAATTTTCTTTTTCTTCTAATTTTTTTTCCATTTCAGAAATAGAATTTTTTAATTTTTGATTCATTTTTTTACTATTTTCATTCATAGAATTATTTAATTTTTTTTTCTCTTCTTGCATATTTAAATTATCTTTTGTTAATTTATCAATAGTAATTTTTGTATCTTCTCTAACATGTTTTAATTCATCTCTTGTATTTTTTAAATTTAATTCACTTTTATTTAAAGAATCAGTTAATTTATCAACTTGATTAGTTAAATTATTTTTTATTTTTTCAAAAGCATTTTCTGATTTTTTTTTTTCTTCTTCATAATAAGATTTAACTTCATCAATTTTTTTTTGAAATTCTTCATGATCAACACTAAAAGCTTTATTTTCTAAATTTTGAATTATATTTTCATAATATGATTTTTGTTCATTTATTCTATTATTTAATTCTTCATTTTGAGTTTTTAATAATTGATTTTCTTGTTTTAAAATTGCAATATCTCTTTCCATTTTTGATAAATTTGTTTTTGATGTATCTTCAATTGTTTTTTGTTTAACTTCTGCTTCTTCTAATTTTAATTGTAAAGAATTTAATTCTGATGTTAATTCATTTAATTTTGTATTATTTTCATTTTCTAATTTTTCTTTTTCTTCAGTTGTTGTTTTTTTTAATGATGTTAATTTATTATTTAAATCATTTATTTCTTTTGTTGTTTTATTTGTTAATTCTTCATTTTTAGTTTTTTCATTTTGAAATAATAATTCAGTACTTTGAATATTTGATTCTAAATCAACAATTTTTTCTTTTAATAAATCATTTTCATTTGTTAATGCTTTAATATTTTTTTCATATTTATCAACTTTATCTTTATAAGCAATACTTTGTTCTTTTAATTGAGAATTTATTTCTTGTTTTGTTTCTTTTTCTCTTTTTGCATAATCATCAATTTGTCTTGTTAAATGATCAATTTTTTGATTTAATAAAGCTTTTTCTTTATCACATTCTGCTTTTATTGTTATTGCTTTTCTTTCTGCTTCTTTTTGTTTTTCTTCATTTAAATTTTTCCTTTTATCACTTTCTTTTAATTTTCTTTCATATTCATCTTTCATTCTTGATAATTGATTATTAAAATTACTTGCTGAAATTTCTTTTTCTTTTTCACTTACTGCTAAACTTTCTTTTAAATGATTTACTTCATCTTTTAAATCAGTAATTTGATTTTTATTTTGTTTTAATATTATTTGTTTTTTTTCATTTTCTTTCTCATAATTTGCTTTTACTGTTTCTAAATCTGTAGTTAATTTTTGTATTTTTTGTTCATTTTGTTCTTGAATAAATTTTTTTTCTGAATCAGCTTTTGCTGCAAAATATTGTCCAGCATAAGCAAAAATTTTAGTTTTAAAATCATTAAATAATTCACTTTTTCCATTATAATTAGGGAAAGTTTCATTTAATTTTTCTTCAAGTGATATAAAATCATTACTAATTTCATCAATTGATTTAAATTCATTACTTTGAATTCTTGATTCTAATATTGAATACCATTTATTTAAAACTCTAATAATTTTCCCTTTATTTTCTTCATCTTGTAATTTAGAATAATAAGAATATTTTTCTTTTATTTTTGCTTTTAATTGTTTACCATATTCAATAGCTGCATCACCTAAAGCTTTTTGTTTAAATAATTCAAATGCTTTTTCTTTTGCTTCTTTATGAATTTCTTCTAAACTCTCATCTGTATTTCCAATATTTTCTTTTAAATAATTTTCATATATTAATTCAGCTTCTTCAAATGCTTTATATGATTCAACTCTACACATTGACATCCATGTATTTTCAATATTTGGTACATTACCTGAATTCATAGCACCAATTAAATTTTTAATTAAATTTAAATACATTTCTTTATTTAATGCTTTACCATTTAAACTTTTAACTTTAACTCTACCTAATATTTTTTTTTTCAAATTTAAAATCTGATCTAAAAACTCAGGTCTTAATTTTTCCAAAGGTAAATCTTCTAAATTTTGTAATTGACCTTCATTAGTTAATGGTCTAATCATAGTAAAACAATCTCTATCTTTAAAATAAGCTTTAATTAATTTTCTAATTTTATTTTTAGGATCTTGCATATTTTTAGTTCCTTCTAAAATTTTTTCTAAATATTCTTTTGGTGTAATAGTCTCACCATCATCATCAATTAATTGAAGTGAAAAATCTCTTAAAACCCAAAGAAAACTAGGAAATAAATTAGCCAATTCTTCAGGATCAGTTTCTTTTTCTCCATTTTTTAAATGAATAAATTTAGATAAATTAATAACAAAATTTAAATTTTGTAAAGCATTCTCATCAATAGAACCAACAGAATTATAAACAAAATAAGAACTTAATAAAATAGCTAAAGTAAAAATTCTAATATCATGATTTGAATCAGTATCTAAAGCACCAAATCCTTCTGTATCAATTAATAAAATTGGAAGTCTTTTTCCTTTATCAGAATTACCATAAATTGGTTTTGACCAAATCCAAAGTCCTTTTGTACATGGATTAACAGTTGGACCAACAGAAAAGCCTTTTTGTTTATTTAATAACATTCTGTTTAATAAATATGATTTTCCTGTTCTATACATTCCTGCTACTGCTATTACACCAAATTCACCATTAAAGGATTTTATTACTTCTTCTCCTTGTTCTGTTAAGGTGAATACTATATTTTTTTATTTGGGTAAACTTACTTTTTGTGTTGGAATCGTATATTAAAAATGGTACTGGCTCCTCTTTTATGTCATCTTCTAGAGATGTCATTTTTTTTAAATTCATTTAAATCTTTTTTATTTTTTTAATATGGGTTTTTTTAATTTTTTTCTTATTTTTTTATTCTTTTTTGAAAATATTTGTTAAAAAATTTTGTTATTTTTATGAGTTTGTAAAATATGAATTGTATTTTGAATAAAAATTAATTAAAATTAATATTTAATATAATTATTTTTCATATTAAAAAATATTATTTTTTCTAAATATAAGATATTAAATTTATTAAATAAATGTAATTAATAAAAGAAAAATTAAAATATTATTTTTATATGATGTCAAAGAATTAAAATAAACAAATCTACAATAATAAAAAATATAAATGTCTATCAAATTATAACATAAAAATAAATATAATTTTAATTATTCTTTCAGATATTTCATAAAAAATAAATAGAAAACAAAAAAAAAAAAACTTAAAAATAAACACCTTTAAATAAATCTTAAATAAAATAACATTTATAAATATTAAATAATCCCTTACAAAAAAGCAAAAAAAAAATTATTTCCCAATAGGTTTATAATAAATAAGAGTAACAGCTTTTTGTCTAAACCTATGATGTGTACCAACTCTAGTATGATTTTTATTACCAACACATCCTAAAATAAGATGAAAAATATTAACATGAGGAGGAGATAAAATTTTTTTATAAGAATTATTTTCATCATTCATGGGATGATAACTAAAATTTAAAAATTTACTTCTTCCAATAATAATTTGATTAGAATTAATATTTATTCTCCAAGGATCTTGATAATGAAAAGGAGTAACAGGAGCTTCTGCATTCATTTGATTTTGATCTTTTGGTATACACCAAATTTCTTTTTCTTTATTTTTTTCATTTTTTGTTTTTTTTTCTTTTTTTTGTATTTTTTTTTTATTTTCATTATTTTCTTTTTTTTCTTCAATTTTATAATTTGTTAAATCAATATAATTATTTATATTATAATGTCCATCATCTTTTTTATCATAATTATTACTAAAAACCCATTTATCATCAACTATAAATTTAAAATAAATTTCTTGTCTAGGAAGATTAATATCACATTTAAAATTTCCTTTTTCATATTCATTCATTTCAAAAAATTGATTCCAATTTGCAAAATTTCCTGTTAAAAGAATTTTTTTTCCTCCTTCTTTCCAATAAAAAGTAAAAGGAATTTTTGAATTGTCTTCTTTTTTTTCTTCATATTCTTCATTATTATATTCTAATTCTAATGATGATGATGATGATGATGATGATGATTCACTATTTGATTCTTTTTTTTCATTTTTTTCGGAATCAGAGGAACTTGTGTTCATTCCTTTATAATTTTGTAAACCTTCATTTGCCCAATAGGAAAATGCTCTGTCAATGTTTAGTTTAGATTTTCTTTGAGGGATTTTACCATCGTAATATATTTCGTTACCCATTTTTTATTTTTTTTATATTTTTTAAGGGAGATTATAATTTTGTAAATAATTAAATAATTAAAATTAAATTTTTTTTTTGAGACAATCAATGATATTAATTTTTACTTTTTTCAAATATTACTTTAACTGATTTTCTTAATAATAATAATTCAAGAATTAGAAATTTAATAAAATATTTAAAAGAAAAAGAATTTAATAAAATTTTAAAAAAAATAGAGAATATAATAGTCAAATAAGAGGACCAAATGGTATAATTAAATGAATAATAATAACAAATAAATTTATAAATATATTTTTATATTAAATTCATTATATATGGCCAATAATCTTGTAATTGATAAATAATATATGTTTCGAAATCATATATATAATAGGATTTAAATTCGTATGAATGATAATTAAAGTTTTGATATATTGAATAAAAAATCATTAAAAAAATTCTAGATAAATTATATCTTTATTTATTTTTATTTAATTCCCTAAATTTATTTTTTTAACTTTATATAATAAATAATACAGTTAATATTCATAGAATAATTTTCAAATAAAAATTATTATTAAATATCTTTAAATAAATTTATTGAATATACAAATTAATAAATATAACAAATTGAATTTATTCTTTTATCATTTGATATTATTTTACATTGTTTATTCACATTTCTAAAGATACTACTCATATCAGTAACATATTTAGTATTAAAATTAGATAAATTTAAAGAAGTTAAAGAAGAACAATTATCGAACATATAACTCATATTAGTAACATAATTAGTATTAAAATTAGATAAATCTAAAGAAGTTAAAGAAGAACAATTATCGAACATATAACTCATATCAGTAACATAATTAGTATTAAAATTAGATAAATTTAAAGAAGTTAAAGAAGAACAATTATAGAACATATGATTCATATCAGTAACATTATTAGTATTAAAATTAGATAAATTTAAAGAAGTTAAAGAAGAACAATTACAGAACATATAACTCATATTAGTAACATTATTAGTATTAAAATTAGATAAATTTAAAGAAGTTAAAGAAGAACAATTA
>JAJJLH010002542.1:0-18628 GCA_023806865.1 Isotricha sp. YL-2021a | reverse complement strand
ATAATATCAATCATTAAATCTTTATTTCATTTTGGAGAAATAATGATTAGTAATTAATTAAATTTCATTTTTTTATTTTTAAATAAAAAAATTTTATTAATATATATAAATCTATAATTAATTATAAATCATTATCATAAATAATTGAAGTATCATATTCATTAAAACTTTTTGTAAATGGTAACAAAAGAACAAAAGCATGAATTAAAATATAAAATATACAAAATTTCATTATAGCATTAACTGGTATTACAATTCTTAAAAGTGGAATAAAGATTATTAAAATAACAATACCTAATAAAGAAAAAAAGAATATATTTTCCAAAATTTGTAAAAAAAATAAGAATTTCCATAATCCATAATAAAAATCCATTTTTTCAAATATTTTTTAAAAAAATAAATATATAAAACAAAGAAAAATTACATAAAAAAATATTTAAAAATAGAAAAAATAAAAATTCACAAAAGATAAAAAAATTACATTCAAAAAATTATACTAAAACAAAATCAAAAAATGAAAAAAATAAATAAATACAAATAAAAAAAAAAAAAAAAATTTAAAAAAAAAAAAATAAAATTTATTCATATTTCTTATATAAAACTCTATTTCTTCCTTCAATATTAAGATAACCAATTTGAATTTGTGAATCTTTTTCTAAAATAAAATCAATTAAATCATTATATTCAATAACACTTTTTCCATTTTTTAATTTCCTATCAGGAAATTTAATATTAAAAACACAACAAGGTACAACGGCAAAATTAATATTTTTTTTTAATCCAATATCAACAATATCACAAGTAACTTCATCAGGATGCATTCCAATAATTAAACAACAATTATTAATTAAATTATCACAATTATTTAAATTAAAAAAAATTCTTTTTTCATTTAAATTTAAATTTTCTTTTTTTAATATTTTCTTATATCTTTTTGGTAATTCACATCCTCTTGGATCAATAATTAAACAATTTAATTTATATTTATAAGTTAAATAAAAAGAAGTAATTCCTTTTCCTCCTGCAATATCTAAAATAATTCCTTTTTTTAAATTATCTAAACCAAATTTTTCTATTATAAAATCTGCAAATTCTGAATTTCTTTTTGTTTTATGATTTTTTTCTCCTCCTTCAAAAATATCTCCAATATGTACTTTATTATATGCAATTTTTTGTTTTTCTTTATTATTATTTATGTAATTTTCTTCTTCTTTATTATTAAAAAAATGACGAAAATTACATTTTTCCTTATTTGGACATTCTATTCCTTTTTTGAAATATATACATAATGATTTTTCTGTATTGAATTTTGATATATTTGATATTATTTCTTTTTTCTTTTTATTTATATCTTTTTGATAATTTCCTTTTTTTAAAAAAGTTATATTTAAAATATCTATTTTTTGCTTTTTTTTATGATATGATATTTTTCCTTTTATTTTTATTATATCACCTATTATTAATTGTTTTATTATTATTGAATCATGTGTTACACATTCTGTCATTTTTGATAAGGAAGAATCTATTAATGATATCATTGCTAATTTTTTACCAAAAATTCTACGAAATATTATTTGACCTTCTAATTCAATTTCTTTTCCTTCATCTTCTAAATTAATTTGTTCTAAATTATTTTCTTCTATTTTATTATCATCTATATTTATATCATCATAATTATTTTCTTCTATTTTATTTTCTTCTAATTTGATATCTTCAAATTTATTTTCAGATAAATTATTATTTTTTATAATATTATTTTCTTTTTTATTATTTTCTAATTTATTGTTTTCATTTTTATCATTTATTTTATTATCATCTAAATTTGATTGTTTTATATTTATTTCTTCTAAAATATTTTGATTTAATATATTTTCTTCACTTTGATTATTTTTTATTTTTTTAGATATTGACTCCATTTAAAAGAAAATATAATATATAATATTTTAAATTTTATAAATTATTAAATAATATTAATAATTATCATAATCAATTACATTATTCATTTCATCAAGTCTAATATAAGTATCTGTTTTTCTTTTATATTTGCAATATACAATTATTAAAATTAAAAATGTAATAATATAAATTAAAGGAATAAATATTATATATGGGAAAAAATTGCATTTTTCATTAATTGATTTAATTGTTACATAATCAAATTGATCAAAATTTTTATTTAAATTATTATCTTCATGAATTAAATCTTTATTTTCACTATTATCATTATCAAAAATTTGTTTATATAATTTTGAATTAGAATCTAAAAGTTTTTCATTTTCAATTTTATCAAAACCATATAAATCATCATTAATATTAAAAATTAAACAATTATCATTTTCTAAAAAATAAGTTTCTTTTTTTTTATTTTTACATTCACTTTGTAATATAAATTTTAAATCTTTAAAAATACAATTTCTACAAAAAAAAGGATTTTTCCATTCAAAAATATAAATACATTCATCATCTAATATTTTACTTAATATTGGAAAAGAAATATCATTTTTATTACATTTTAAATTTATATATGATTTATATCTTTTATTTTTATTAGATAAACAATAATCACCATCTTCCATTTCTAATATTATACTATTAAATCCTTTATTTTCTGCTAAATAGACTTTTTTTAAATAATTTCCTATGTTCATTTTTATATAAGGTAAATTTATTCCAGAAAAATTTAAATTATTAACTTTATTAATATCAGTAAATAATGCAAAAATTTGTCCTTTTTTAAAATAATTTTGATTAATATTATATTTATATATATTTGAAATATTTAAAGTACTTTGATTAAATAATGAAATAAAAAATAAATCATTATAATATAAATGAGAATAATTTATTTTAATAAATGAATTTTCATAACATAAAATTCCATTTTCTTCATTACATAAATCATTATAATAATCTTTAAAAGGTTTAATATTAATTCTTATTTTTTCATTTTTTTCTATTAATACATCATTTAAAATACATTTATTATTTTCATAATAAGTATAAGGTAAACATTTAATTATTTTATAACATGAATTACAATCTTTTGAAGAAAAATAACCTTCAGGACAATTAATTATAATTTTTTCAGAATTTTCAATATTACTTCCATAAAAAATTAATTTTTTAATAATTACTCCATTTTTCTTTTTTAATAAAGATGAATTTTTAGTATAAATAAAAGATAATTTAATAATATTAATTGGAAGTATTATTTTCTCAGTAAAAGATTTTGAGATTGATGTATATAATTTATTTATTTCATTATTTATTTCTATAATAAAAATTTCATCATTTTCTAAATTTAATTCTAAATCAATTTCTATACTTGAATTTATTGATATCGTTTTAAAATTTTTTATTAATGTTTTTTTTATATTTCCATTATATAAACCTGAATAAATTTCATTTCCATTTGAATAAAATCCATCAACAACATTAAAAAAATCATTTAATAAAATTAATTTAAAATCATAATTAAATTTAGTTATGAAAAATTTATCTTTTTCACATTTAATTTCATTTTGATTTTTATTATTTAATAAACAAGAAACTTCTTCATTTAATTTCATATTATTATCATTAATACAATAATTATCATTTATTTTATATTTTAATATTCTTTTTTCATTATCACATTTTCCAATATCAATTAATTCAATATCATAAATTGAACATTTTTCTTTATTAATACATGATGATGAGTCAGGAAGAGAAAATTTTTCATTTGAACATTTTTCACATTTTCTACTTGTTAAATTATAAAAAAAATTTTGAGAACAATAATAACATTTATCACTTCCTTTAGGTGAAATTGAATTAATACATTTATTACATTTTAAATCTTCTATTCCATTTATTTCAAAATTATTTATATATAATTTTAATTTTTTATCTTTTACTTTTTTAAATGAATATGATATTAAAATTTGATGATTACCTTTTTCAAAATTTTTTGTAATAATTTGCCAATTATTATTATTTTCAACAAATATTTTTTCATAATCAAAATATAAATTTAATTCTCCATTAATTTCATTATTTTCATTAATAGAATCATATTTAAATTTAATTGAAAAATTTCCTAATTGTTTTGAACTAAAAAAATATATAATTTGAATATAATAAATATTATAATTATTATCAATTAAATCTCCAGTCATTATATTTGAACCATCATCATTAATAATTAATGATGTACAAAAATCATTTTTTATTTTTTCATTTTCATTTATAGAAAAACAATTAATTTTAAATTCCCTTAAAATATGATGATTCCAATGATTAATTATTAATTTTTTTCCTATATTAAAAGTATTATTTGGACATTTCATACATTCAATATTATTTAATATTGGATTAAAATTTAATATTTCACCTGATTTACAATTTAAATCACAAGATATATTATATTCTGGAAGAGTAGAATATATTGAAATTATATTATTAGGTTCATATTTTTTTTCTAATTCACAAGTTGAATGTTTTGTAATTAAAATATTTCTTTTATTTGTATTTAAATCACATGATGATAATATTTGTTTAAAATCATTTATATTACAAGGAATTGAAAAAATAAATATTGTTGGAAGTAATATTAAATTTATAAATAATCTATTCATTTAAATATTATTAATATTATTTTTATTTTTTTATTTTAATTAAATAAAAAAAATTATATTTTATTTTTAAATATTATATATTTTATTAAATTTTTATAATAAATAAAAATATATTTAATTAAAAAATGAATAAACAAAAATTTCAAAAACAAAAAAATTTAACTAATAAAGTCTTTGGTCCAACACTTAAAAAAAGTGATCCAATAAGAATAAATAGTGCAATTAAAAAAAGAATTCATTACGATTGTAAAATAATAGGAGAAGAAAATGAAGAAGATATTCCTCAAGAAAATGAAATATACATAAAAGAAAATTTACTTAAAAGTAAACATGAAGATATTAGTAATTCGTAAAATATTTTTATATAATAAAAATATAATTTAATTTTATTAGACCAGATGATGATTTTTCAATTGTAAATATTAATGTTAGTAAATTACTTTCTTCAAGTAATAATTCAAATTCAAAAAATAATTCAAAAGATAATTTAAAAATTTCAAATTCAAATACATTTACTTTATCACCTAATAATATTAATAAAACAAATTCTTCTTTAAGTATTAATAATTCTAAAAAAATTATATCTAATAATAGTTCTGAGTCTAAAAATAGTGGAAGTAATAATTTAAATAAAAATACTAAAATGTTAATTACTCAAAAGAGAAAAAAAATATTTGATAAATTAATGAAAAATGAAAAGAAAAATAATAAATCTAAAGATATTAAAAATGAGAAAGAAAAAGAAAAGGAAAAAGAAATTAAAATTGATAAAGATAAAGATAAAGAAAAAGAAAAGGAAAAAGAGATAAAATTTGAAAAAGAAAATGATAAAGATAAAGATAGTGATATAGATGAAAATGAATTAAAAGATATAGTTCAAGATTATAATTTTGAACAATTAAAAAATTTAGGAGAAAATAAATCAACAAATTCAAATGTAAAAATAACAAATATAACAAATATAATATTAAATGTAAAAAATATTCCAAAATCATTTGATATTTCATCAAATAATAATAAAGATTTTATGTTTAGAGATATAAAAGCTTTAAATATTATAACAAAAAGAGCGTTAACTTCAAATTCAAAAAAAAATCCTTTAATTGATTCTTTTGATAATGATAGAAGAAGTTTTATAAATTTTAAAAATAATTCTCAAAAAAAAGAATTATATATTAATGATAATTCTGATTATAGTGATAATAATATTAAAGGAATTAAAGATTCAAAAACTGAAAAAAATTCACAAATTATTAATATTATTAATATTAATAATAATTATTCTGTTGAAGGAAAAACTTTTAAAAATAGTTTTAGAATTGGAAATAAAAATATTAATGAAAAATTTAATTGTGAAAGTTATAGAAGTAATAAAACAAAATTAATTAAATTACCTGTTAAAAGTACTTTTTCTACTGCTAAAAGTAATAAAAATTTAAATGTTGTTGATTTTTTAAAGTCAATGAAAAGTGAAAAAAATATAAAAAAAGAAAAATTTGTAGCAATTAAAAAAATAGAAAAATAAAAAAAAAAATCAATTAAAGGGAAAAAAAATTATTTAATATAAATAATAAATGAGATTATGGTTAATTATTTAATATATTAATTAGACAACTAATATATTTAAAAATAAAATTAAACAATTTTTATTTTTGAATTATAAAATTATTCTTTTAATTTTTATTTCATTTGTTTTAAAAAATACTACAATTTTCTCTAATATTCCCATTTTTATAAGATGATTTTTTACTCATAAAATGAATTGAATTACAAGTTTCACATACAAATTTTGAATTATCATTTCCAATATTTTTCCAACAATTATCACAAATTAAATGATTAAATTTATTAATATTAAAAATTCTTTCTGCCTCAATATCAATTACTTCAATAATATTAATTTGATTATTTTGAATATTAATAATATTATTACATTTAGCACATTTATTTTTCATAGTATTATAAATATATCTTATAAAATCATTTTTTGCTTTAATTAAATTATGAGAACTAAGAAAACTTACAAAATATTTTAATTTAATTAAATCATATTGTTCGCCACATGCACAAATATAAAAATTCATTTTATTAAAAGGAATTGCATTTATAAATTTTTTTAAACAATCAATTGAACAAAAAATACATTTACAAGGTAATTGGAAAAAAAAAGTATTTTCATTAATTTGAAAAAATTTAAAACAACCTAAACATAAATTATTTTTTATTTTTTTTATTTGTGTTTCAATATCAATTTTATTTATTAATAAATTATTTCCTTCTTCAAAATTTATTTTTTGATTATTTGGATAATTTATTAAAGGATATTTTTTAATAAATTCTTTAAAATTTGATATTTGTTTCATTGTTATTAAATTAGCAATATTATATTTTATATAATTACAATATGAACTATTTAACCAATCTTTTAATAATTTTGTATTACATTTATCACAATAGAAATTTTTTTTTACTTCAACTTTACAAATTGGACAAAAAAAAATATCTTTTTTTTCTTCTTCTTCAAATCCAGACATTCTTGAAATTTCTGAAGGTAAAATTTTATTAGGAATATCTGAAGAAATTGCTTTTTGAATTGAATGAGAATTATTATTATTATTATTATTATTATTATTATTATTATTATTATTATTATTATTATTATTATTATTATTATTTTGATATTTATTTATTGGTTGCATTGTTTTAAATGGAGATGAATGATTAATATTATTTTGTAATTGTACTTTATCAAAATCTGTAAATAAAAGTAAATAATTTTTAAATTTTTCAAAATAATTTTTTGGATATATTATATCATAATGTGAATTAATAAATAATAAACAAATTTCATTTTTATCTGGATTTTCTTTATTAATATAATTAGAATATGCATCAAATGGAATTTCTTGAAGAGTATTAGAATCTTTATTCATAAAATCAAATGAATATATTTTTATTGTTTTTCCTAAAGCAAAAGGAGTAATATAAATAATAATTCTTTCTGCTTCTTTATTTAAAGGAATTAAATCTTTTTCATAAAATTCTTTATATAAAAATTTACCATCAATTTGATATTTTTCAGGAAGTAAATTATTTAAATTAACAGAAAAATCTTTTGTATATAATTTCCCTTCATTAAATTGAATATATTTATAAATTGAATATTTTAAATATAAAATAATTCCTAAATCAAAATCAGGGAAATTATTAATTACTTTAATTAAAATTGAATAAGATTTTAAAATTGAATTTTTAATATCATTTAAACTCAAAGCATAATAAATTAGTACAAAAACTAAAATTAAATTTTCAATATTAATTTTATAATGTTCTAATAATTTAATAAAATATTCTTCTTGAGTACAAATATAAACATCATAAAAAAAATTAATAAAATATTGAATATTTCTTTCTAAAATAATACTTTCTATAAAATAAAACATTACTGAACGATAATAACAATCTTTATCTCCTTTTGTTGCTCTCCATTTAAAAATAATATTTTCATATATATTTAAATTTTCTAATACACTTTTCATAATATTATTTTTCATATCATAATTTTTTTTTAATAAATTATCTAATGATGAAATTAAATCTAAATTTCTTCCTGTTAATTTATAATTATCAATTAAATTTTTTAATTCTAATATTTTATTTTTATTTTTATTTGCTTGTTCTAATATTTTTTTAATATTATCAATTTGAACAAATCTAAAAATTTTTGGATTAATATAATCATCTTCTAAAATTGAAATATCTCTTTTATCTGAATCACCTTGTAAATCTCTAATTATTGATACAATAAAATTATTATTTGAACAATTTAATAAATCATCTGAACTATCATCATCATTTGAAGGAAGAATAGTTTGTTCATTTATTTTTTCAAATATTTTTTTTTTATTTTCATTTGAATTTATTTGCATTGTTTTTCTATTATTTAAATTATTATCATTATTATTATTTTCAATATTATTTTTTGGATAATTTGGCATTGTTTTTCTAATCATATTATTATTATTATTATTATTAATTTTTGGAATATTATTTTCTTTTTCATTTTTATCATTTCCAGATGGTGTAAAATTTCCATAATCAAATACTGCATTTATATCCATATATTCATTTGGATTAAATGGAATTTTATTACTTCCTTCTTCAAAAGGATTTTTCATTTTTTTTACTATTTTTATTAATGAAATAATTAAATCTTATAAAATAAAAAAAAAAAAAATAAAAAAAAATAAACAAATTAATCCAAAAAAAAAAGAAAAAAAAAAATGAAATACCTTGACATGTACGGTCAACCAATTCAATTTAAATACAAAAACAGTTTTTATTACCCAACAAATTGTGGAGTTTGTATATCAATTTTCGTAATAATAATAATAATAATATATTTAATCCTTTTCATAATAGACATAACAAAAATGAACACACCAACAGTTTTAAATGTCCCAGAAAGTATAACTCCTTCTCCTTTATATAACTTTATTCCAGATTATATTGGATTTTTTGATAATGTAAATTTTAATCCAACTTATCTTGATTATGAATCATATAAAAATAAATTACCAAGTTTATTTAAAAATAAAACTGATTTTGGTTATCAACAATTTATGTTTGGAATTAAAAAAGGAAATGAATGGGTTAATATTAATAATTCAATTTTTAATGTTATGGTTTATAATTATATTAAAGGAGAACAAAATCAATTATTTTTTTCTAAATGTAAAAGAGTTCCTCATGTTAAAGAAACTATGTTTAATAATTATAATTTAAGTCAAGTTTATTGTATTTATTCACCTATTCAAATTTCTCAAAGTGAAGTACATGTGAATTATTCTTATGTTAAAATTATTGTTAAAAAATGTGAAAATGAAACATATTATAAATCTAATTTATCAAATTTTACTCCATATAATAATTTGAAAAATTTAGTAAATGGAAATTTAAATAATGAAAATATAGAAAGTGAAGCTTATATTAATGAAATTGATAATAAAAATAATAATTCAAATAATTCAAATAATTCAATTACTTGTTCAAATTCAGATGAAATAAAAAATATAATAAAAAATTATAAATTTTATTTTATATACATATCATCAATTTTTAATCAAACAGAAAATAATGAACCAATAGTAAGAGTAATAGATTGGAAATATACATCATTTTGTTATAATATGACAACTGATTTAAATGCATATTTCCAAATAAATTCTTTAAAATCATATAAAAGTGTCATTCCAAATTCAATGGGAGGAAAAAATGAAACAGAAACTTTTGTATCATTTGATAATGAAAAATATTCAAATACTCCTGATGATAGTGAAAATAATGAAACACTTTCTATTAATATTAAATCAAGTGATATTGTCAATAATTATGAAAGAACTTATATTACTATTTTTGAAATAATTGGTCAAGTCGGAGGTCTTAGTAAATTTATTATTATTTTAGGAAGTTTTTTTTTCCTTTTTGGAAAATTATTTGATTTTGAAGAAAGTATGATTAATGATTTTTATCATGTTGTTGATCCAAAATATAATGATAAAACTCAAAGAAATTTTGAAGATTTTTTAGATGAAATTTCCAATGAAAAATATAATGAAAATATAGAAAAAAAAGAAAATAAAGAAAAAGAAGAAAAAAAAGAAAATAAAGAAAAAGAAGAAAAAAAAGAAAATAAAGAAAATGAAGAAAATGAAGAAAAAGAAAATGAAGAAAATGAAGAAAAAGAAAAAGAAGAAAATGAAAGTAATAGTGTTGAAGAAAGAGAAAATGATGATGTAATTAAAAATGAATCAAATGAAAGTAAATTAAATGAAGAAAATGAAAATGAAGAAAATTCAAAAATTCAAAATGAAGAAAAAGAAAAATTAAAAATTAATCAAGAAGAAAAAAAAAAAAATTTATATGTTAACGAAAAAGAAAAAATATTTATCAATTTCTTTAGAGAAAAATTAACTGAATTACAAGAAACAAAAACAAAATATTATTCACATTTACAAAAGAAAAACGAAAATGAAATTAAAAATAATGAAGAAAAAAAAGAAGATGAAATCTCAGAAATAAATACAAATAAAAAAAACAATAATTCAAGTTTTACAAAAAATAAATTAAGTAATCATTTAATAAATAAAAAAAAAGCAAAATATAACATTTTAAAATTATTATATGGAATATACATAAATCAAGTTTATAGTGGATTACATTTTACAATAAAAGAATCATATATTTTAAAATATTTTTGGTGTTGTGCATCAAAAGAATTAAAAGATAAAAATAAAGTATTTAAAAATGCTTTAAATTCTTTAAAAAATGATACTGATTTTTTATCTATTTTAGAATATGTTCAAAATTTTGAAAGTTTAAAAAAAACTTTTTTAAAAAGAGAAACTCAATTAGCTTTATTTAAAGCTTTGGCAAATAAACCTTTTTATTCTATTGATAATGAAAAAAATTATAGAACAATAAATATGAAAAAACAAAAAAAACAAAATGAAAGTGAAAGTGAAAAATTTAGAGATCAAATGAAATCTTTATATGATAATTTATTTATTTTAGTTTCTAAACCTTTAAGTGAAGAAGATTTAAAATTAGAAAAAGAATTATTGTTTCATTATTTTAAAGTTGAAAAAAAAAAAGATAATATAAATAATAAAAATAATCATAATGATTATAATGAATATTATGAAAAGACTATTGAAGAATTGATTAATAATTTAGAAAAATGTAATGATAACACAGATGAAAAATAATGAGAGAAAATAATATTTTTTTTTTCATTTTTAAATCTTGAATTTTTTTATAAAAATTTATTTTTATTAATTTAATGATGTTTTGGAATTTTTATTTTTAAAATTTTTTTTACTTTTATATTTAATTTTTTTATATTAATTTTTATTTAAATTAATTAATTATTAATTATATTTGTTTATATTTTTTTTAATATATAAAATTAAAATGAAGATAGATAATTTTTATATATTAATATATATTGATTAAAAAAATTTTAAATTTCAAATATTTAAATATAATTTGAAAGATTAATAAAGTTTATAAAAAAATATATTTTTTTATTTAAAAAATAAAACAACCATTACAACAACTACGTTCATTTTTTTCCATTGAAACTAAATCTAAATAGTGAGTTTTTATACAAATATTACAATTAATTTTTTTATCTTTTTCTTTTTTATTTTTATTATCTTCTTCAATTAATTTATCTTCAGAATCAATTTCAAATTTTTTTTGTTTTTTATAACATTCACTACAAATTATATGATCAATATCAGAATAATTTAATCCTTTTCCACTTGCATTTTCTTTTTTTAATTTAATTACATATAGTTTTGATGTTTCATTTTTTTCTTTTATATTTTTATTTTTATTTTTATTCTTTTCTTTTTTTTCTTCTTCATTTTCTTTTTTATCTTCATTATTTTCTATTTCAATATTATTAATTTTAATATTATCATTATTATCATTATTATTATCATCATTATCATTATTATTAATATTAATATTATTATCATTATTTTCATTATATTCCTTTAAGCGTTTTAAACAAATCATACATAAAGTTTTAATATAAATTTCCATTCTTTTTTTTGCATTATTAATATCAATATTTTTTATGTCTTTTCGATAATTTGTAGCATCATCAATATCAAACAAATTTCCACATTGACAAAATTGTTTACTAAAAGTTTTTTTTTCATATTTATTTAATATTTTCAAATTATTAGTAGCAGAATTTGATTTTTCAATTAAACAATTTTCACAATATCTACATAAACATTTTAAAACAGATAATTGATTTATTTTAAATAATTTTTTACAAGAAACACAAATTGAAGTAATTGTATTATTTAATTTATTAATAATATTTTCTTTTTCTACAATTTCAATAAATTCATCTTCTTCAATGTAAAATTTATCATCTAAATGAATTGGCTTTGTTGAATATTCTATTCCATTAAATTTATTATTTAATAAATTAACTCCTCTTTTATATAAAATCTCATTTATATGTTTTGATAAACAAGGATAACAAATAATAAATTTTTTTTGAAGAAAAATTAATTGTGTTGTTTTTTTATTACAAATATTACATTTTCTTTTTTCATTTAATAAATAAGTTAATTGTTTAATTGAAATTTTATTTTCAGAAATTTTCTTTTGTAAAAATTGATTTTTTGATAAATTTCTATCATAAAGTGGAACATATCCAGAAAAAAAATATCCAATTGAAATTAAAATATTATCAGAATTATCATCAATAAAAGGAATTAAGTCATTTTTTGGATTATTAAAATCTGAATCAATCCATAAAATATTTAAATTAACATTATATAAATAAGTAATATAAATTAATATAATAAATTCTGGTTCAATATTAAAATTTTTTAAAGCCTGTAAATTTATTTTATTATCTTTATAATTTTGTTTTTTTTCTTTATAATATAATTCTTCTTCATGATAAACTTCTTTTAAATATTTAAAAATTACATTCCTTAAATAAATTATTAAAGCTTTATCAAAACATTTATTTTTTAATAAATATGATTTTAAAAATAAATCATATGCTTTTTCAATTTGATTTTCCTTTAAATAATTTCTTAATCCACTTAAAATAATTAAAAAAGTTTGTGAATCAATATTATTTTCATTATATAAATCAATATTTTTTTCATAAATTAATTCAGCAATTAAAATTTCTAAATCTTTAATATTATTATTTATAATATAATTTTCAATTAAACAAAACATAAAAACTCTATAAAAAGAATTTCCATCAAATAAACATTTTCTCCAAAGATTAAAATTTTTATTTGCAGAAATCATTAATTTATAATTATCATGACATGAATATTTATAAACAAAAGTTTCAAAATTTTCTAAATTACTTATTGGAGATAAAATATTATCAATTAAATTATTTTCTTGAAAAATAGTTTCTTCAAAATTATTTTTTAAATGAGGTAATTCTTCATTAAAATTACAACTTTTAAATGCTTTATACATATAATTTGGATGTGGTAATCTATTTGAAGACAAAAATTGTTCAAATTGAGAATTAAATTCAATTTTGTAATTAAAGTAATTTTTATTTAAAAAATTTTTTCTTCTTTTTTTATTCATTTTTTTATTGTCTAAATTAATAATTTCTTCTTCAAAATCTTCTATTAAATCTTTTAATTCTATATCATTTTTATCTAATGATTTGATAATATAAAATGAATCTTTATTTGATAAATCTGGATTATTTGTATCAAATGAATAAATATTATTTATTACTTGTTCTATTTCTTTTTTTTCATTTTCATTTAATTTTGATATTAAATCTTCATTTTGTTTTTTTCTATTTTCTATTTCTTTTTCTGTTTTTGGGTTTATTGATTTTAATTTTATATCTTCATTTGAAGAACTTTCTTTATTATTTATATTATCATTTTCTAATTTGTCATTAATTATATTTTGAGGTTGTTGTTTAAAAATATTATTATTAATTTTATTTGTTGTTATTTCTTCAAAATTTGAATTTGATATTTCTTCTATTTCTATATCATCATCTAAAATTTTATTTTCTTTTTTATTATTTAAATCTATTTCTTTATTTAAGTTATTATTTTCTAAATTTTCTTTTTCTCTTTTTTCTTTTTCTTTTCTTTCTTTTTCTAATCTTTCTTTTTTCTCTCTTTCTAATCTTTCTTGTTTTATTCTTTGAATTTTTTTTTCTTCTTCATCTTCTTTTTCTAAAATTTCTCTTTGTAATCTTATTTCTTCTTCATTTAATTTTCTTTCTTTTTCTTTTTCTTCTTCTTCTTCTTGTTTTCTTAATAATTCATTTTTTTCTTCTTCTTTTTGTTTTTTTATTTTTTCTTCATTTTCTTTATTTTTTCTTTCTTGTTCTTCTCTTTGTTTTTTAATTTCTTCAATTTCTTTTTTTAAATTCTCATTTTCTTTCTTTCTTCTTAAAAGTTCTTCTTCTATTTTTTTTTTTTCAATTTCTTTTTTTTCTGCAAAAATTTCTTCTTTATCATTATATTTAAAATAATTAATAATTGTAAAATCTACATTTGTATCAATATCATCATCTATTATATTTTTTGGAACAAAATTATTTATAGCACTTTTAGAAACACTTTTTAATTTATTTGGACTTAAATTTATATTATTATTATTGTCATTATCAAAATAATTATTCTTATTATAAATATTACTATTATATAAATTATTATTCTTCTTATTCTTAATAAAAATATTATTCTTATTATTATTGTTAGTGTTATTATTATTATTAGTATTGATAATATTATTATTATCATTATTAGTATTGATAAAATTATTATTATTATTTTTATTATTATTGATAATATTATTATTATCTTCATTTTCTTCTTCTATAACAATTAATTGACTTTCTACTAAAGGAATATTATTGATATTAATTTCATTTTTAGTTGGATTTAAATTACTTGTACTTAAATATGCATCACCTAATAATGAATTAGAAATATTTTTTATTTTCATTTGACTTGTTTTTAATTTATTTAATAAAATTTCTAATTGGTCATCGTTATTATCTTGTTTATTATTTTCTTCTCTATTTTTTATTTTATTTTTTTTTAATTTTAAACCAATTAAACTTTGAGAAAATTGTTTAAAATTTTTTCTTTCTGTAAATGACATTTATTAATTTATTTAATAAAAAAATATATAAAATAAAAAGTAACCAATATAAAATATTAAAATTTAATCATTTAATATTTTAATATTACTTTTTTCTTAAAATTTATTTTCTAAAAAAATAATCGATTTTCAAATTTGAAAATTTAAATTTATATTAAAATAACATTCAATCAAAAATTAATTTTTATAATAATATATTATAAAAAAAATTAAGATATTTTTTTAATAATTAATCTTAATAAAAATATAAATATTAACTTGGGTACATAGCTTAGTGGTAGAGCAATTGACTGCAGATCAATAGGTCATCGGTTCAATCCCGATTGTGCCCTTATTTTTAACTTTTTATATATATTTAATAAAAAAAAAATAATTTTTAAAAAAAAAATATATAAAAAACTCACATTAAACAAAACAAAACGAAAAAAAAAAAATAAAAATTCTAAAAAATAAATTTAAAAATTTAAAAAAAAAAAATTTAAAAAACCATTTTTTCAAAAGATAAAAAATCCATTTTAAAAAAAATTTAAAAAAACCTAATCAAGAATATCTAAAGAATCATTAATCCCAGCAAGAACAATACTATTATCTCTTAATTGAGCACAAGAATTTAACCCTGTATGATACATTCTTTCATATTTACACAAAATTGAATCTGGTTCTAAAGCATAAACAATAGCTGTACCATCTAAACTAGTAGAAACATATCTTCCATCATTAAGTAAATATAAAGAAGTAATAATTTTTTTATGTTCATTAAATTCTTTTTCAATTTCCCATTTTTTAATATTAATAATTTTAACTGAGGAATTTTTTTTATCATCAAAACAAGAAACAACAATTCTTTCATCTAATAATTGAATAACATTAATTGGATTTGATTTTAAATCAAATTCTTTTAAGACATTAAAAGTTTTTTGACATATTTCTTTAATTTTTTTATTTCTAATACAAACTAATAAATGACCATTTTTTAATTGAATAACATCATTTATATAATCACTTTCTTCAATTGATTTAATTAATTTATCATTATTATTATCATAAATATTAATTTTTTTATCCCAACCTGCAGTAATAATTTTTCCATCTTTAATTTGTAAAACTTTAGAAATTTTATTATTATGACTTGGATAACTTTTTATATAATCAAAAGTTTCTAAATCCCATTCATTAATAGAAAAATCTCTACTTCCAGTTAATAAATGACCATTTTTTAAATAACACATTGTTGTTATTCCTAAAAAATGACCATATAATTTACCAAGTAATTTCATATTAATCATATCAAAAATTTCAATTTCTCCTGACCAATCACCTACTATTAATCTATCTTTTGTTATTGGTAATAATTTTTCTACTGAATAAATTTCTCCTGGACTTGAAAATTGATTTTTATATGTAAATGGAGTTTGGGTTGATTTAAATATGTAATTTTGATTATAGAAATTAATGAAATTTTCCATATTTTTATATAAGGGAATTTCATTATTATATTCAAAACTTTTATCATTAAAATTAGATAAATTTTTTATATTTGTTATTATATTATAATTTAAATAATTATCAATTGTATCATAATAATTATCAAAAAGTAATTGAATAATTTTAATTAATTCATTACAAATTTTAATATTATTATTACTAGTTTTTTCAACAAAAGGTAATTGATTTCTTATATCACCTTCTTCATCAATTTTTTCTAAAATTTTTAATCGATTTTGATTTAATTTCCTTTCAAATTCTTGTCTAACAATATCAAATTTTTCTTTAGTTTTATCTGCTAATTCTTTAGGAAAATATTCATCAAATAAAATAATATTATGTAAAATATCATGTTCATTAAAGCAAGTTTGACATAAATGAATATTACAATCTTCACAATAACCAATTATATAATTATTTTCTAAATGTCTTTGACAACCAAAATCTAAATAAGTTCTTTCATCACTTGTATTATGATTTGGATTAATTTTCTTATGAATTGAGTCACAAAATGAACATAAAAATTTATCACAGTCAAAACAATATGTTACTGCATTATAAATTTTATGTGAAGAATTCATATCACATTGCATTATTTTTTTTTTCTTTTCTTTAAGTAAATTTATATATTCATCATATGAATATTTTTGAATTGGAGAACATGAACAATCTATTTTTAATAAGGCTGTTCCGTTTTCTATTAATGGAGAAATTTTTGGAAATTTTTTACATTTTGGACAAATTGCCCATAATTTTTTTTCATCTAAAGGAGGTATTATTTTTTTTGGAATTTCTGTTTTTTTTTCTGATATTTTTGATTTTTCTGATTTTTTTGATTTTTCTGAAATTTTTGAATTTTTTGATTTTTGAGAAATTTGAGAATTTTGTAAATTTTCATTTTCTTTTTCTTCATTTTCATTTTCGTTTTCTTTTGGAATTTCATTATTATTTTCATTTATTGATTCTATGTTTTTTTCTATTTCAGAATATTCTATTTCTTGATTTTCATTTTGCTTTTCATTTGTTTCTGATATGTTTTCTTGTTCTGACGGTTCCATATTTTATATTATTATTTAATGTATTTTTTTTTATATTATAAAAAAATTTTTTTTTTAAATTTTTTTTTAAATAAAAAAATTTTTTATTAATTGTTTTTTATTATATAATAAAGATACATTTTAATTTAAAAAATTTAAAAAGATTTTTTATTTATAATAAATATAAATCAATTTTTTTTGATTTGATTTTTTTATGCATATTTTAAAATAAAACAAATATAATATTTATATTTTCGTTTTCTTATTTTTTAAAATAAATTTAGTTGATAAGAAATTTGGATTAATATTTAATAATATTTTCTTTTTATCAAAATCATTATTTTGTTTATGAGTAGTATTAATTTTAGGGAGAAAATTTTTTTTATTTTCATCACCAGAAAAATTAAAAGTTTTATTTTTTAAAATATCAGTATTTATAAAACTTTTTTTATTATTTTTATTAATATTAAAACTATTTTGAAAAGGAATATTCTTTTTTCTTTCATCACTATTTATCATTTTTTCATTATAAGAACGTATATTTGATACTTCTTTATTTTTAGGATTATTATTAACATAATTAGTAAATAAATTATTTTGATTATAACTATTATTAATAAAACCTTTTAAAAAATCTTTTTTAAAAATAAGTCTATTTGGATTTAAACTTTGTTTTTTTATAAAAACTTTATTTTTTGAAAGTGAAATTGTTATTTTTTTATATTTTCTATCAGTTAAATTTTCTTTATTTTTATTATTACTATTACCATTATTATAATGATA
>JAJJLH010002541.1:0-18652 GCA_023806865.1 Isotricha sp. YL-2021a | reverse complement strand
CATATTTATTTATATAAAATTTATATTAACATTTTTTTAAACAAAAAAGAAAAATAATTGTTTTATATTCAATAATTAATTTATAATAATAAATTTTTTCTTTTTAGGAATATTTATAAAATTATTTTAATTTATATTTAAAAAAAAAAATATAATATAAACATATAAAAAAAAAAAAAAATATTAATTTAGGTATCTAATGTTAATATATTTTTTTTGAAGATATGATTCAATTATAAAATAATAAAATATATATATTTATTAAATGGAAAATCCTACAACAAAAGAAGAATATAATCAAGAAGATTTAGTATTATATAATACAATACCTCCAATTCATAATTCATTAGATGATAAAGATTCAAATAATTCTTTAAATTTTGGTGATGAAAAAGAAGAAACTTTAAATGGAAGATGGAATGATGAAGAACATATTAGATTTATAAAAGGTTGTTTATTATATGGAAATAATTGGAAAAAAGTTAAAAAATATGTAAAGACGAGATCAAGTGCTCAAATTAGATCTCATGCTCAAAAATATTTAATCAAATTAAATAAGAAATATCATAATTATGATTTGGGAAAAAATCAATTAAATAATAACGATAATTCATTAGATAATGAATTAATTGAAAATTTTATTAATAATTTTAATTATTCTAATGTCGATATTGATAAAGTTGAAAAAATGATTTTATATATTTTTAAAAATTCAAATGGAAATTCTATTTCTTTAAGTGAAAGAGGATATAATGGAATTGATATTGATAGTATGAATTTTAAAGATTATTCATTTTCGGAAAAAGAAAATAATAAAATTAAAAATAAACAAATAATATTTAAAATAAATAAAATTCCAAAGGAAAAAAAAAAAAAATATGATTTAATAGAAAAAAATGAAAATAATCAATTTAATAATTTATTAGGAAAAAAAAGACAATCAAATAAAAAAATTGATTATTCTCAAATGTATAATAATATTAATGGATTAAATAACTTTGGAATTGAACCAATGAAAATGATACAAATAGAAAAATTTATAAATACTTGTTTAGATTCAAATGATTTAATAGAATTAGAAAAATTATTTTTATTCTTTGATCCAAATAATTATATTATAAATCCAATAAGTTTTATTGAACCAAATATAATTTATTCTCAACAAAATAGAGAAAGAGATATGTATAATTCGATGAAAGCTTATTTAAATGAAAATTATAATAATCAAAGTACTAATGATTTAAGTGGAAAAACTAATTCTGATAATTCTCTTGATAATGAAAAACAAAAACAAATTAATTATAATTATCAACAAACTTTAGCTATGGAAATTGCGAAAATTAATCCTAATTTAGATCATTTGTATTCAAATACTTTAAATGGTTTATTTAATAATTATAGTAATTTTAATGGTTTTCAAAATCCTATTCCAATAAATCAATATTTTATTGATGGAAGATTTCAAAATTTTAATGGTTAAAATATTATTATTTATACAAATTGATTGTTATATTAATAATTTTTATTTTTATTTTTTATAGAAATTGTTGGTTGTTGATAAATTTTTTAACTTTAATTTTAAAAAATAAAATTTATTATTTAAGTTTATATTAATTATTTATATACATGATAATTTTCTTAATTTTCTTTTTTTTATTCTTATTTTTAAATAAATTTCCAAATTGAAGGAAAATAAATAGGATTTCTCAATATTTTAATAAACTAACTTGTTTTAATTATTAAGGAAAATTATATAATTTGATATCATATATATTTAAATAATCATATATTATTCATTATTGATATATCTTCATTAATATTTTCTTGTCCATCACTTAAAGAATTATATGAATTAAATTTTTCTTTTTTAATTTGTATTTCATCATTTTCATCATTTTCAATTTGATTCTGTCTTAATTCAATATCTTCTATTTTATCATTTAATTCTTTTTGAATTGATGTAAATGTAATATTTTGAGTCATTTCAATATCTAATTCTCTTAATATTTTCTTAGATAAAAATTTCATTTCAATATTATGATTTCTTTGTAGTTCATTTTGATTATAATATTTTTTTTGTTCATTTTTTAAAGTTAAATGAACTTGTGTTTCTGGATTATAACTTATTATTCCTTTCTCAACATTATTAATATTTGAATAATTAATATTATTATTAATATTACTTTTTTTTTCATCAATTTCTAAAATGGATGAAAAAATATAATTCATAGTTTTAGTATTAAAAAAAGTAATATAATATTTTTCAATATCTCTTTTAATATTAATATCTTTATTTCCAATAAAACCTATTGGATTTAAATTCAAATCAAAAACAATTGTTCCTAAATTAAATTCATATATTTTATTTGGAATTTCATTTAAAAATCTTTCATTTAATTGATTTAATTCACCATAATGTATTGTTTGTAAATAATATCCTTCATCAAATCTTTTTTTATTTAAAACTTCTTCTTTATAAGTAATTGGAATTTTAATAATATGTTTATATTTATGAATACTGGCATAACTTAATAAAATATGAAAACTATTTTTATCTTTAAAATCTAAAGATGTCTTATCAAAATTAATAGAATTTATTGGAATTTTATATGATAAAAAAGTATATTTTAAATTTTTACTTTGATTATTTTCTTCTTTAATGTTTATTTTGATTGTAGGATAAATATCTAAAAAATTAGGACAATTTAAAAATAAAAGATTAATAGGAGGTGAAATTAGCTTATCTGTATTTGGGTCTCTTAATATATAATCATTTAATTTCTCGTTTTTTATTTTTTCTATAATATTTATTCTAAAAATTGATTGTCTTTGATTTATTTCTAATGATAACAAATCATATTTAGATTTGAATATTTGAAAATAATTTAATTTATAATTTAAATCAATAATTGATAATAAGTGTTTAATATCTGAAATAAATTCTTGAATATCTTCATCTTTATTATTTAATAAAAATAATTTTGTTTCTTTTTTTCCATCAATTAAAATATCATAAGTAGTTAAAAAAGTATTTTTTGATTTTTTTGAATCATCAATATTTATATAATTACATATTCTTATTTTATATTGGGTATAATCATTTGAAAGAGAAAGAACTAAAAAAATACTTTGATTAATTGTTTTATATTTTTCATAATTATTTTTGAGCTCAGAAGAAAAATCATAATTATTTCCATTTACATCATTTACTTTATTAATTAAAATAGGGAAATTACACATCTCATCAAATAAATATTCATAAGTCATTTAATTTTATTTAAATACCCTTCATTATTCATATTTATTATAAAAATATATATTTTTCTAAAATTTTAATATTAGGACAAATTTTTAAAAATATAAAAAAAGGCATCATTATACTAAGAAAAACAAAATAAAATGATTTATATTAAAAAATGAAAATATTTTTAAAAAAAATTTTTTTATTAGAAAATTTGATTTAAATTTAAAAAAGTAATAAATATTATTTTTTATTTATCAATACTTGTTAATAAATTACTTCCTGGAACAGGAAGATATATAATAGGATAATTAATATTATCTCTAGGAGTACTTACTAATTCTTTTAATTGAATTCTCATTTTTTTTCCTCCTCTAGAATATAATTTAGAATTTCTCATTTGTTCCTCATGAAAACTACTTAAAGTTCTTCTCATACTTAAATAATCATCTTTAAAATTACTAAAAGTTTTAAACATAAAACTTTCTTCTTGATCAGAACTTTCATTTTTTTTATTTTGTTTTTTAATTAATTTATGTTTATTATCAAAGAAACTAAGAGGAGTAAAATGATGAATATAACTATCTTTTGCAACATCGACTTGATTAACATTATTTAATTTAGTATTTATTTTTCTTAAATATGAAGTTCTATCAGTATAATCTCTATAAGATAAAATATCACTTTGTAAAGGAAATTCTTTTTTTTTATTTGAATTTGTGTTATTATAAGAATAATTATTATCTTCTGTTTCATTTAATTCTTTATCTTTTTCAATTTTATATTTTATTTTTGAATCTATTGTTTTTTTTTTTAATTGAACTGGATTTATTTTCATATTTATATTTATTATTATTTCATTTCTTCCCATATTATTAAATGTTGTTGCTTTTCTTACTTTTACATTATTATTATTATTTATTGATGGTCCTATATATTTTATATCGTTTAAATTTATTTTTGGTTTTGGTTCTTTTATTTCTTCTTCTGAGAAATGAATACTTTTTTCTTCTTCTTTTATTTCTTCTTTTTCTTTTTCATTTTCATTTTCTTCTTCTGAGGATGATTCATAATTTTTTCTTTTTTCTTCTTCTTCTTTTCTTTTCTTTTCTTCTTCTTCTTTTTTTCTCCTTTCTTCTTCTTCTTTTTGTCTTCTTATTTCATCTTCTTTTTCTTTTTTTTTATCTTCTTCTTCTTTTTTTTTTCTTTCTTCTTCTTCTTTTTTTTTATTTTCAACAATAAACTTATATAAATTTAGCATATCTTTCATTTCATTATTTTTATTAATATTAGAATTATAAAAACTTTTTTTAAAAGCAAATTCTTTCATTGCCTTAATTCTTTCTTCTTCATTTCTTTTTTCTTGAATAAATTTATTTTTTTCATTATTAATATTTTTTTCAACAGATAAATAATCATATTCATATTTAGGTCTAATAAAAGAATAACTAGATTTATTTTCTTTATTAAAATCTAATCCAGTTCTTCTAAACCAATCACTTCCAGTATTAATTTCAATTTTATTTTTCTTATAAAAAGTATCATAATAAGTTGACGCCGCAGAAACATTTTCTCTAAAAGTAGATAAAGTATTATTAAAACCATTTTCTTTATAATAATAATTTAAATTAATTCCATCTTTAAAACCAAAATTAATTTGATTAGTATATTTATTATCTATTTTTTTTCTTTTAAAATTTTTAATTCTCTTTGATGCATTTTCATATCCTTTAATATCAGTTCTATGTTCATTAATTTCTTTTAATGTCATATAATGATGTTCAATTATTGGTTCTTCATCTTCAATTTGATCTAAATTTGGAGTTGTTCTTTCTTTCATTTCTCTTAATTGAATAAAATGTTCTATTCTATCAGTATACCAATCATATATTTTTTTTATTCTTTCATTTCTATTTTCTATTATTCTCATATTTAATGCATCTACTACTAAACTTTCTAATTTACTTTTTATTTTAAAGTTAAATGTTTGTTGAATTTCTTTTAATTTTATTGGATTTAATATCGTTGTTGCTATTTCTTCTTTATATTCATTAAATTTTATTAATACTTGAGATAATATTTTTAATTCTTTTATTGGCTTTTCGTTTAAACAATTTTCTAACATTGGGATTAATGTTGAATGATATGTTATATTCTTTTTTTGTTCTTTTTCTTTTTGATTATCATTTTCGTCATATATATCCATTTTTTTTTATTGGTTTTTTTTTTATTTTTTTTTTTTTTTTTTGGTTTTTTATTTAATGTAAAATTTTAAATGTGTTTTTTTTATATTTAAAAAGTTATAAAAAAATATTTTATTTTTTCTTTTTAAATTTATTATTATTTAATGTTTAATTAGTAATATTAAAAAAAAAAAATTTATTTTTTTTAAATATAAGCAGTTTTAAATAGTAAATCTTCATTTCCAAAATTCTTTTCAATTGGTTTCTCATTTTTAATATCAACATTTTCATTTGATTCAACTTCAATTTGTTGTAAATCCCAATTATTATTTTTATCATAGTAATTATTATTCAAAAAAGCTTTTGAATTTTCTTCTCTAATTCTAGTATTTTCAATCATTTCATCTTCTAATCTTTTATTTTCCATTTCAATTTTTAATCTATCAACACATTTTAATATATGTTTCTCAAATGTTGATGAGGGAAAAATATGAATTGGATTATATGGACATTCTTTCATATTTGAATTTTTTTTATCTGGACATTTTCTTTCATGTTGATATTGACCTCTTTGATTTTTAAATAAGTGATTTTTATTAAATCTACAATAATATTTTATCATTTGAATTTTTTCTTTCTTTTGAAATTTAAATTTTAAAAAAAATTTTAAAATAGACAAATTTATTTTTAAAAAAAAATTATTTTTTATTAATATATTTATTTAATTAATGTTACCTATTAATATTAAATTAGTTTCAAAGGAACCATCAAATGAATTATATAAAAAAATAAAATTTCAAATAAATAAACCAAAAAAATATAATCAAGTATCAGTTCAATTTTTAAAATTTCCAAAAAAACCAACAAATAGATTTAATGAAATTGTTATTAATCCTGAAAAAAAAGAAACTATATTTAAAGCATTTTCTAGAGAATATAATAATCATTCAATCTCAATAAATAAAAGCAAATTACAAGAACAATTAGGAAATAGTATATATATAACTAAAAATAATAATTCATTTTCTAAATTATTGTCTATAACTCCATTTAAAATTAATCATTTAAAAATTCAAAAATCAAAATTACCAATTAAATATAAAATAATATCAAATAATGATATAAAATCATTTTTTTTATTTCCTAAAAAAACATTATTATCACCTATAACATTATATAATGATTTAAGTAAAAAAACTAGAAATAAAATTCAGGAAAATAATAAAAAAGAATTAACAAATAGAGAAAATCATATATCTTTAGTTAATGATTTTAATAAAAAAAACCAAAATAAAAATTTGATAAAAATCCCAATTATAAATAAAAGTAAAAGTGAAATTTTTTGTCATTCAAAAAAAAATAATTTACAATTATGTAATACATTGTATGATTTAATACAAATAAAAGATATTGAAAAATATATAAAAACAAATTATATTCCTTTTCCATTAAATAAAAATATAAATAATACAATAAATACTTTTTATTATGCAGTTAATCAAATGTATTTTAGTCAATTATCTTATTATTTTAAACATAGAATAAATTGGGTTTTAGTTTCAAGTAAAGATGACCCGAATTATAATAAAGCTAATTTTGAATGGAGATATTATTCTAATAGAATAAGTTTTAAAAGATTTATTTATAATAAAAATTCCTCTATTAAAAAATTAAAAATGACAAATTTATTTGAAAAAAATTATGAACTTGGAAATAAAAAACATTTTTTTATTAACTTAGTTAAATATTGTGATAAATATAAATTAAATGTATTTGAAATTGTTCCTTTTACTATTATTTTTAGTCATTCTACAACCATATTTGATGAACAATTTCTAATTTTTAAAAATATTTTTAATATTGTAAAAGAAAATTTAAAAAGTAAAGAAAATTTAATATTTAATAAACAATATTCAGAAGTGTTTAAATATGAAAAAAATTTTTTAAATTTAAAAAATACTCCATTATATATTTCTAAAGAATTTTTAAGTGAATATAATTATTGGATAATTAAACCTTCTGATTTATATCAAGGAAAATGTATAGAAATAAATAATGATTGTAATGAAATTTATAAATTATGTAAAAAAATGTTTCAAGGTATAGATATGAGATTAATAATAAATAATGTAAATGAAATTATGGAAAAAAAAGATAATGAAAATGAAAAAAATAATGATAATAATAAAGAAAATGATAATGAAAAAGAAATATTAAATATACAAAATAATGAAATTAAAGAAAAAGAGGAAATAAAAATAAAAAGATATTCAACAATGCATTGTTCAAATGATATTATAATTCAAAAATATTTAGACAATCCACTTTTATATTACAATAGAAAATTTGATATAAGATGTTTTGTTTTAATAGATTCTAATTATAATGTATTTTACTGTAAAGAAGGTCATTTAAAAGGAAGTAGTGAAGAATATGATTTAAATAATAAAAATAAATTTATACATATAACAAATCATTCAATACAAAAAAAAAGTAATAATTTCGAAAAATATGAATTTGGAAATGAAATATCATATAATGACTTTAAAGAATATATAAAAAAAGAAAATATTTCATTAGAAAAATTTGATAAATTAATTAATGATATGAAAGATTTGATAATAATATCAATGAATTCTGTAAAAGATAAATTAAAGAAAATAAATAATGTTTTATGTTTTGAAATATTTGGTTATGATTTTATAATAGATAAAAATTTTAAACCTTGGATTTTAGAAATTAATAATAATCCAGGATTAGGAATTTCTTCTCCTCTTATAGAAAAATTAATTCCTAGAATGCTAGATGATGCATTTAGATTAACAATTGATAAAGTTTTTGAAACTAAATATGAAAATAATTGTTTTATTAATGGTGAATATTTTTCCAAATTTAAATTAGATGGTTTTTCAGATAATGAAAATATCTTTGAATTTTTATGTAATATTAGTGTATAATTTTTTATTTTATGTTTGTTTAGTTAATTTATTATATACAAAGGTAATTTTTTTTTGGGTTTTAATTTTATAAATACCTAATTTTTATTAGAAAAAACAAAATATTTATTAAATTTAAGAGTAAAATAATTATTTTTCTTAATTATTAATTTTTTTATAACATTCAAAATTTCAATATGTCTAAAAAAAAATTAAAAAAAATTTAAAAACCAAAAAAACAAAATAAAAATAAAAAAAAATTTTAAAATAAAAAACAAAAAATTAAAAGAATACTTATCCAGATTTAAATAATAAAACTGCAATTTGTCCTAAATAAAAGTAAATAAAATGTTTAGTTTCATGAGTAACATAAGAACCAAAATTTCTTCCAACAACACAATGCCAAGTTGGATTATGTTTTCTATCAAATTCTTTTTTGATATAACATGCAATATCTTTTTCTATGTTATAAGAATCAATTGCTTTTGTTGCTACGTTAATTGCATCTTGTTGCATATCTTCTGTCATGTCACTGTTCTTTATAATTGCTTTTCTTTCTTTATCCATTTTTTTTTTTTATATTTTTTATTTAATTCAGTTATTTATATTTTAATTTAAAAAAAATAATATTTTAATTAACAATTTTTTTTTTTTTTGAGTTATTTCTAATAATTTTTTAAATAATTTTTTCAATTTTTATAATGATTTAAATTATTATAAATTATTTTAAATGATATTAATCTTATTTCAATTATATTATCAATTCTTTTTTTATTATAAATAAAATTTTGTTTTAATCCATACCTATATTTTTTATATAATATTAATAATAATAAAAATAATTATTATTCCATATTTATTAATTTAAAGATAAAAATATATTTATAATTTCATAATATCATCCTAATAATAACACTAAATATATTCAATTAATAATAATACTCAATATATTTTTTTAATAAAAAATTAATTAAATAACAATAACTGTATTTCTTTCTTTTTTTTCATTTGCTGCACTTTCTAAAACACCTAAAATTGAAATATTACTATTTCTTAATCTTATTCTTGAATTTAAAAAAGTAGTATTCGATCTATAAATTTGATTTGAAATTGTTCTTTGATATAAATTATTATTTCCTACATTAAAAGATACTAAAGGACCCATTGATGAAAAAAGCCAATTTGTTTCTTCTTGTAATTGAATATGTTTTTTAAATATACTTTTTTTTTTTGGTTTATATTTATTTTTATTAAATATATAATCACTATTTAAAATATTTTCATATTCTTTAGATTTATTATCAGTTTCTAAAAAATCATTTAATATATTTTTCATTTCTTTTTTTAATTCATTTATTTTTAAATTATTTTTTTTACCAGAAAAATTTTCAATTTCATCTTCATTTATTTCTTCATCATTACATGACTTTGCTTCATTTTTATTTAATGAATAATTATAAACAATTTCATTTATTTGTTTATTTTTAGAATTATCAAAACCATAAAATTTAATATTTAATTTCATAGGAGAAACTGGTTCAAATATTTGTTTTGGTTTTAATTTTGATATTTTAGGAGGATTATATTTTGTTTTTATTTTTAAAGGAATATTTTTTTCTGGAATTATATCTAATTGATTATTTTCATTTTCAATTTTAAGATTTAAATGAGTTTTAACACTTTTATTAAAATCTAAACTATTATTCAATAATTCATCTTCTTCTTGATTTGATGATATTTCTATTAAATCATCAAATGAAATATCTTGATTAAAAACTGATATATTACTATAATTATCTACATCAATTATATTGTTTTGTTCCATAAAAAAATATTTTTTATTTACTAATTAAAATAAATAATTAAGATTTTGTATATTATGATCATTTTAATGAATTTTTATTTTTATTTTTTATTCAATATATTTTTAATCTATTTTGATTTGGTTTATTTTTATTTTATTAAGTTATATTCAAAAAAATTAATTTAAAAATTAATTTTTCAATGAAAAATGCTTATAGTAAAGATTTATTAGAAAATAAAATTCATTTAATCAATGCTAAAAATCATAAAATAAAAAATAAAAGTTTTAATCCAAGATTTTCAACAATTCATTCTGATGAAACTTGTTTTACAATAAGTTCAAATAAATATAATGATTTTCCCAAATTAAAAAGAATTGATAATCCAATTAATTTTTCTCATGAAAAAACTACATTAAATGTAGATTCATTTTTAAAACAAGATTCAAGAAAATTAAGAAGAATAATATTAACTCCATTTCCAAAAAAAGAAAAAATAAAAAAAATTAAAGAAAAAAATAATTCAATAATAAAGAAATATAAAAAAATATCAATGAGTAATAAATATTTAAAATTACCATCTTTTTCATTTATAAAAAATATTAATAAAAGTAATAAAATATTGTTAAATTCTTTTAATAATCAAAATTTCAAAAGTAGAAATTTAAATGAAATAATAAAGAATAAAGAAAAAAAAAATTTAACAGAAATTACTAATTCATATACACCAAATAAAATTTATTTAAAAACAATTATAACTAAAAAAGAAAATAAAAAAGAAGATGATATTACTAAAGCTTTATTAAATGAATTTGATTATCCAAAATTTAATAATGATAAAATAGTAACTATAAATAACTTACAAAAAACTAAGTTAAATTCATTTAATCCTAAATTATGTTTTCCATCTATTATAAGTGATACAAATATAATGTATGAAATATATTGTAAAAATATTAATTATGAAAGAAATAAATTAAGAATTCATTTGAAAAAAAAGAATAAGATTTAAATATTTGATTTTATTATTATAAATATTTAATTAAATAAATGATATTTATTTAGTAATTATTTGATAAAATTTTTAAAATAATAATTATAAAAATTGTTATTTTATCATTAAATATAATGAAATAAAAACTAATAATCTAATAAAACAATTAACAACATTTTTTTTTATTTTTAGAATTAATTGAATTATATGTTTTTTTATCATTAATATGAAAAGATTGTGTGTCAGTAGAATTACATTCCACTTCATTATTTATATATTCATCATATAAAAGAATACTAGCTTTAATAAAAATTTTTTCAATATTATAATTAGTTTTTGCACTTGTTTCACAAAATAAATTGAATTTATAATCATCATAAAATTTTTTACCTTCTTCAATAGGAACTTTTCTTAATTCAGTTAAATCATTTTTATTTCCAATTAAAAAATATTTCATATCATAACCTGAATTTTTTTTAACTTCATTATACCAATATTCAATTTCTTCAAAACTGTTTCTATCATCAATTGAATAAACTAAAATTGTTAAAGAAGCATTTTTATAAAAATTTTGAATTAAACTTCTATAAACTTCCTGTCCACAAGTATCCCAAATTTGTAATCTTATAATTTTATTATTTATATTTATAATAAAAGTAAAGAATTCAAAACCTATTGTTGGACAATGAGAAGTATCAAATTTTTTTCTTATTGCTCTATTTGATAAATTTGTTTTTCCTACTCCACTATTACCTATTATTATTATTTTAAAATTATATTCAAAATTATCATTATTATCATATAATATTTTATATTTATATTTATTTATATCAATATTATCATAAATAATTCCATTATTTAAATCTTCACTCATCAAAATATCAATTTAAAAAATAAAAAAAAAATTTTTAAAATCAAAAAATAAAAAAATAATATCATTAAAAAAAAAAAAAAAAATAAAAAAAATTATTAATTTATATAAAAACAAACATAAAAAAACAAAAAAATTACATTACTTAACTTTCCTAACAACACAACACCAATTAGCATGATCAAAATAGCTTTTTTCAATAACAACTCCATCAACATTTTTAATTAAATTTTCCAATTCTCCTTTTTTAAAAACATGATAATATCTTTGATAAACAACACAATTGATTTTATCATCCTTAGCAATTTTTGGTCCATTTTCCAAAGTATTAACAACACAATTATTTTCCCATTTTTCTTGTAAATGCCAAGGTACAAAATTATCTTGTTGACTGAATTTTTTTTCTTGTTGTTCAATAGCCCAAACATAAATTAAAAATAAACCATTAATTTTTAAAATTCTAACAATTTCTTTTAAAGCTTGAATTCTTAAATTATCATTTGAAAAATGATGAATTACTGCAATTGAAATAGCAGCATCAAAACAATTATTTCTAATAGGTAATTTTAATGAATCACAAGAAAATAATTGTGAATTTAATATTCTTTCACGACATATTTTTAATAAATTTATACTTCTATCTGTTCCTATTATATTTATTTTATCATTTGATTGTAAATATTTTCCATTACCACATCCTATATCTAAAATTAAAGAATTTTCAGGAAGAGATTTTAAAAAATTTTCTACTTGAGGCCATGGCTTGTATCGAGTATGCGAAAAATGTGTTGCTATTTTGTCGTATACTTCATATACGTGCTTTTTTTCTATTTCTGTTGGTATTTTTGTATTTGATGTAGGAAGGGTTATTTTAAAGGATTCTAAAGATTCTACTTGACGTAGGTTTGTGTTTTCTGATGATGTTATTTTTTCTATTTGAGGTTTTGAGGATGACTCCATATTTTTTTTTTTTTTTTTTTTTTTAGGAATTTTATTTTTTTTTTTTTTTTTTTTTTTTTGTTTATTTTTTGAGGTTTTGAAATTATTTTAATTTTTTAAATTCTTATTATTTATTAAAAGTTTAATTAGAAATTTTTTTTAATACAGTATATATAGAGAAAATTAAAATTAATAATTGATATGATAATGAAAAATTTCGTTAAAGTATATAAATTATTAAAATATTGAAAATGTTGTGGATTCATTTTTAAGAAATCATTTTTAATTAAAATCTCTTTTTTTTAATTGTAATATAAATAATTTATTTTATTTTAATTGTTTAAAAGTTAAATTTGATTTATCATGAAAGGAAAACAAAATCAAAAGAAAAAAAATAACCAAAACAAAGATAAAAAAGACAAACAAAAAGAAACATCAAATCAAAAGATATTTTCATCAGAAGAAACTAATATAGACTTTAAATCAAACATAAAAACATATATAATTATTTCATTAATAACATTCATAATAATAATATTAATATATTTTCAATATAAATATGAACTAAATGAAAATTTAGGAATAAATAATAATGATGATGAAGATTACTATTCAATATTAGGATTAGAAAATGGAGCAAGTGAAAATAAAATAAAACAAACATATAAAAAATTATCTAAAATTTACCATCCTGACAAACATCCAGATTGTATTACTTGTAAAGAAAAATTTATAAAAATAACAAAAGCATATGAAAATTTATTAAAAAACAATGATAATTCAATTAAGAAAAATACATTATTTTCATCAAATCCAATAATATTATCATTAAAAAATTATCATAAATTAGTAGAAAATTCAGATGATTTTTGGGTTATTTTAGTTTTTGAAAATAGAAAAAATGATGAAATTTCTAATGATGCTATTGCAATTTTTGATCATGTTTGTAGTAAATTTAATTCAATTATTAAATTTGGTGTTATTGATATTATTAAAGAAAATAATTTAAGAACTTATTTACCATTTAATTTTAATGATCCTCCTTCAATTTATACTCATTTAAATGGAATGAATGAAGAAATTTATCAAAATATTGAAAGAATTAGTGTCGCTGATTTTCTCAAATTTATTGAAGAAGTTTATCAATCTAAAATTGTTTTACTTAATAAATATAAATTAAAACAATTTTATTCTTTAAAAGGAAATATTATTAAAAAAAATGAAATTGATATTAAAAAAGATTTAGATTTGACATTTTTTATTTTTTCTTCTAAAAATGTTATTGATTTAGTTGTTAAAGATTTTCAAAAAAAATATGATAATTGTCAAATTTATCAAAATGAATTTGAATATTATAAAGATGGATTAGAAATTTTTAAACCTGAAAATAATGAAAAAGTATTTGTTTCTTTTAATAATATTACTAATGATAATAAAGGATTAATTAAAGAAATTATGTCTATTCCAATTAAAATTGAATTAAAAGATGATATGACACAAAAATTACAAATGGCTTTTGAAATTGGGAAAAAAATTACTTTTCCAAAAATTTATAAAAATAATTTTTTTAAACATTGTTCAAATAAAATTCAATTAATTGAAAATCATTCTGCTAATGAAAAAAATTTAAATGAGAGTGAAATTAATTATGATGAAAAAATTATTGATATATGTATAATTGAATTAAATGATAATGAAATAAAAAATTCTAATATTTCAAATGATATAAATATTGCTTTTTATAAAGGAATAATTTCTAATTTTAAAAAAAATATTGATTTTGAAAAAAGAAAAAATGAAGATTCATTTATTAAAATTAATTATGGTTATGTTGATTTAGAAGAAAATCAAAAATTATTTAATTTTTATAATACATTTTTAAATAATACAAATAATAAATTTTCTATTCACGGAAAAAAATATTTAATAATAGATTTAATAAATGAAAAATTTTTATTTAGATCTTTTGAAGATTCAAAAATTGCAGAAAATTTCTTTAATCATATTTCAGATTTTGAATATTATGAAGATTTATCAATTGCTTTTCAATATTTTAGTGATTATAATGTGAAAGATATAAGTAGTCTATTTAATATTCATAAAATTTTATCACTTCAACAAATTTTTTTTAGATGTTTATATTGTCATATTAGAATATCTTATATTTCTATGTATTTATTGATTTTTTTATCAACTGTTTTTATTTTTAAATATAATGAAAATAAAGCAATTTCTTTTGTAATATATTCATTTATTTTTAGTATGATTTCACATTTTATTTTCTTTATTCATCAACATTATAATTTAAATGAATAAGGAAAAATAAAAAAAAAATAAATAAAATTATTTAAGTTAAAATAAAAAGATATATAAAACAAATAAAATTAAAAAATTTATATATAACCTATTCCTTCAATTTCAATATAATTTCCTTTTAAATCATCATCTTTTTCATCAGGATTAATAGGAGTAATTCTAATATTAATATCAGGAATAAATTTTTTAACAATTTCAATAGCAGTTTCCGTATGTAAAGAAATTTTCCCAACAGCAATTTTAGAAATTCCTTTAGCAAGAGTCATAAAAATAATTAAATGATCAACAGTAAATTCATCAAAACAAGCTTTTCTATTTTCAATAATAATTTTAGTTTTACTAACAACTTCTTCTAAAATATTATTATAAATTTGTTTTTCTTCTCTTTTACTAGAATAAACAAAATCATTTGAAATAATAGTATTTTCATATTTTAAAACAACTTGATAAAAAAAAGTTAAATAACTATTAGGAAGATCAATAAATTGAATATTTAATTTTTCATTATCAAAATCATTTTCATTTCCACTATCTTCCCATTCTCTTCTAATAAACCTTTTTACACTTTTTAATATTTCTTTATGTAATTTATCAGAATTAAAAGAAAAATTATTAGTTGAACAACATCTTATTTCAGCAGAAATTAATTTTCCTCTTTCAATAATATTAATATTATTAATAGGTTCTTTTAATTCTTTAATAAAAAATTGAATTTTCCCTCCTCCAATTGGGAATAATCCTTCAAAATAAGTTTTACAATTTGCATAAATATTCATTTTATTTAAAATTGGATATAAAACAGTATTTAAATATATAATTGAAGGAGCAAATTTTCCAATTGTACCTCCATACATAAAAATATTATATTTTTCTATATTTTTTGTAAATAAAAAAATTGGTAACATTTGTTGTATTAATAAAGCAATTGAACAAGCTCCTTTTAATTTTATTTTTATATCTTTTTCTTCTTGATTTATTATTAATTCATTTTCATTTGGATTCATTATTATATTTGTTGAGTTTAATGATACTCCATTTATTTCTATTTTTTTAAATAAAGTTTTTAAACTATCAAAACATATCATATGAAGATTTTGTATTCCTGGGTTGCATCTTCCATTCCTTATTTTTTCAATTTTTAATTTTTTATTAAATAATACTGCAAGACATGTACTTATTCTTAATATTTGACCTCCTCCTTCTAAAATTGAACCATCTATTTCTATTGTGTCGTTTTTTATTAGTTTTTCTTTGAAAGAATTTTCTTTTTCTTTTTCTTGTTCCATTTATTTTTTTTTTTGAAAATTGTTTTTTTTTTTTGTTAAATATTTTTTTAAATTTATTGTCTTATTAAATCTTTTTAATGATTTTTTTATAATTAAAAATATTATTCTAATATTCAAAAAAATCAAAAAATTCAAAATTATCATTATTTACAATATTATTTGAAGATTTTTGTTTTGTTATTATTCTTGGAGATATATTCCAATATTTTGCTTTTGTTTGAGATAATTTATTTATATATTTTTTATTTAATTTTTCCTTCAATTTATTTATTTTATAAATATTTTTATTTTCAATGATTATTTTTTGTTCTTGAACATTTTTAAAATTAGTTATATTTTTTTTTTCTCTTATGAAATTATTAATTTCATTTTTAATTAAAGTTGAATTTAAGTAATTAATATGTTTATTCAGAATATTTATAGTTATTTTTTCATATATTTTTAAACATTTTAAAACAAAATTATAAATCATTTCTTGATTCATATATAAAATATTTTTATTTAAAATATTTCTAATATCATAACTTTCAAATATTTCTTGGTCAATAATTTTTTTTTCAATAAATATGTTTATTCCTTTAATTAATTTTTCAAATAATAATGAATATATCATTGGATAATTTTTAACCGTATTATTATAATTTATTTGATTTAAAGTTTTTTCTTCAAAAATCCCATTTTTTGGTATTTTAATATTATTTTTATTTATCATTAATTCATCATATATTTTTTGTAAATATTGATATTGATATAAAGCTATTTCTTTTTTTTGAAGTAATAAATTTATATATTTTTCTTTTTCATTATCAAAGTTTTCAGTCAATCCTTTTAATTCAATTTTAAATTCATTAATTTCAATTTGAATATTATTAACTTTTTTTAAATCATTTAATGCATTCATTCTTAATTCATTAAAAATTAAATCTAATTCATTTATATTTTCAAAAATAGGATTATTTACATTTAAATATTTTTTATATTTCATAATTAAATCTTGATCAATATTATCAAACTTAGATTTACCTCTTTCTAATAAAACAAAAAAAGGAGGTAACTGAATTTTTCTTTCTTTGACTCTAATTAAAAAATTTCTCATATCTTTCAAACGAAATAATTTTTTATTAATTTGTTCAATTCTTTTCTTTAAAAATTTAATATCATATTTAACTTTTCTTTTATATTCTCTTAATTGATTTAATTTTAGAATTTGTTGTTCAATATGTTTTTTTAGGAATCTAAAATAATAAATTTCACGTTGATTAAGTTCAATAATTTTATTATTTTTTCTATTATTTATTTCAATATTATTATCTAAATCATTAATTTTATCTTTTTGTCTTTTTATTAAATTACTTAATCTTTTATTTCTTAGATTTTTAATTTCATTAAACTTATTTATTCCAAGACAAGTTTGTACCAATCCATCTTTATTTTTATCTTTATCAATTAAACTAAATATTTGAAAATTTAATTTATTATTTTTAATTTTTTCAATAATTTCCTTAAAATCATCATTCTCATATTTATTTAATAATAATCTTCTATTATTTTCTTGATCAATACTTAAACTTTTCCTTTCTAAAAAATTATTTTTATCAATTGAATCTAATCTTATTCTTGAATATTTTCTTCCTATTCCTAAATTTAATATATTTGTTATAGAATTATTTGATTTTAATTTTGAATTTTTTAAATCTGTTAAATATAAATTTTGATTTATTTTAAATTTATTTCTTTTTATTCTTAATTCATGTTTATATTTTAAATAATATTTCATTTTATTAAAAATCAAATCATCACTTGAAGAAATTGATAATGCCTTTGAAAAATTAAGGTTTGAATTTATTAAAATTTTATTATTTTCTTTTCCATATGATGAACCTAAATTTGTTGTTGATGAAGAATGTTTATTAGATTTTGATATAAATAATGATTTTAATGGAAAAATATTTCTTCTTTTAAATACATTTTTACTAAACATTTCTATATATTAATAAAAAAAATGATTAATTATATAATATTTTTTTCATTTAATTAAATCACTATATTATCCAATTTTATTTTTATTTATATATAAATTTTAT
>JAJJLH010002540.1:0-18680 GCA_023806865.1 Isotricha sp. YL-2021a | reverse complement strand
TGGAATGGTTATGATAATATTAGAGAATTACATTTTATTCTTAAAAAAATTATGATAAGAAGACTTAAAAATGATGTTTTAAGTCAATTACCTCCTAAAAAAAATATTAAAAAAAATATATATTAAAAAAAAAATGAACTCTAAAAAACTTTCAATAAAAATAATCCCAGATCAAAATCCTTTATCAATAATATCAAAAGATGAATTAATAGAAGCAGAAACATATTTTAATCCTCAAACTTCAGAAGAAGACATGCCAATAAAAATAGAAAAAGAAACAAATATAAAATATTATAATTTAGAAAAAATTTTTAATACATTTTACTCAGAAAATTCTCTTTCAATAGCAAAAGATAAATCAAGAGAAGAAAGAGAAAATAAAAAAATAAATGATAATTCTTTTGTATATGGTGAAATAGTATAATATAAATTTTTTATTTTTAAAAAATTTTAGTTTAGACTTTTCGTTCAATTTGTTTTATTTTTGAATATTTAAAAAAAGAATTTAATAATAATTTTTTAAATGGAAATTTTATTGATTTAGGTTCTGGAACTGGAAAATGTGTTCTTGCTTTTTCTTTAATTAAATCTTTTAATAAATGTATTGGAATTGAATATTTAGAAAATTTATTTAAATTAAGTAATGATATGAAAAAAAATTATGATAAAAATATTGAAAATTTTTTTAATTCTTATAAAAATTTATTTGATAATTTTAATAAAGTTAATAATATTATTTTTATTAATGGAGATTTTTTAAAAGAAAATTGGAAAGATGCTTCTATTATTTTAGCAAATTCAACTTGTTTTTCTAAAGAATTAATGAATAAAATTGCTAATAAAGCTAATAATGAATGTAAAATTGGAACTATTATTATTACTTTTACTAAGAGATTAAGTAATTTGAGTAATGAATGGGAGTTTAAAAAAGGTTTTAGGAGATTAATGACTTGGGGAATTGCTACTGTTTTTGTTTATAGGAAAAATATTTAATTATATTGTTTTTGATAATTTAAGAATAATTTTTTTTTTTTTTTATTTTTTTTTGATGAATTAAAAGAAAAATTAAATAAACTTTTTTTATAAATTATATTTTTTGTATTTAAAAATAATTTAATTTTTCATATTTTTCAATAATAATTTAAAATAAATAAACTTTTAAATAAAAATTTTATTTCATATTTAATAAATAATTCACATAATATTCATTTAAAAAAGATTTTCAAATATAAAATAATTTTAATGTTTAATTTCCTTTTAATAAAAAAACCAATATAATCCCATTTAAACATTTTATCCTTTTATTCATTTTTTTCCTAAAATATCAAAAAACAAATAATTTAACTTTCAATAAAAAAAAAATTAATTTGATAATAATAAATATAAAAAAAAATTATAATAATAAATTTAAAAAAAAAAAAAATCATTTTTATAAAAAAAAAATGAACAATTACAATATCTACTCTCCAAAAGGAAACATAAACTTAAGAAACGACTTTATAAATTACGTTTTTCAAAACGGTCGTTACAAGCCAACATTTTACCCAGCATCAAATTTAAACCCAGATAAAATAACAGGTAAAATAGGACAAGAATACAAAGGATCAAGAACACCTCAATCATATTATATAAGAAGATATTATGGTATTCCTCAACCAATAGATACATATTATATTGAACATAGAAATAATTTTAATGATTTTTATTCTCTTGGTAATGATTATAATCCTTTTGATAATAATCAAAATCAATTAAGAACTCCTTTTATTAAGAGAAATTATAATTATAATAATTATTATTATCAAAATAAAATTCCTGTTGGGGAATTAAAATATAATTATAGTAAAGATAATTATAAAGAAATTCAATCTATTTCTAAATCAAGTGATAATTTAAATTATGATGAATATAAAAGAATGATTAATCAAAAGGAAAAACAGTTAATTGGGAATTATGATAATGATTATCAAAATAAAAAAAATTTAAATATTCAAATTGATAATTATAATCAAAATTTAAATCAAAGTGAGAATCATTTTAGTCAAATTAAAAATAAACCTTCTTTAAATATTCAAACTGAAAGTAATTTTAGTAATAATGTTAATTCAAGAAATAATACTAAATTTGAAAGTAATGATTATTATACTGAATATCAAAGATATCCTAATGAAATTAAATATGATTCTCCTTGTAAGATATTTTTTATTTAATTTTTTTTTAGATATTGAAAATTATAATATTAAAAGTAATTTTGAGGGAAATCCTAATAATTATTCTAGGAATAATTATCATTATATTGTAAAAGAAAGTGTTTAGAAATAATTTTTTTTATTTTGTTTTTTAGTAAAATTTATTTTTGTTATTTATTTATTTTTTTAAGAATAAAGGATATAAAATATTAAAATATGGATTAAGTGTTATAATTTATTTTTTTTTTTATAAAATAATTAAAAAAAAATGAAATAAAAAATAAATAAATAAATAAATATAAATTATAACATTAAAAAATTAAAAAATTTCTTTTTCTTTATTAATATTTAAAATCCCATTTTAACCACCAATATAATTTAAGGACATTTAAATAAAAAAAAAAAAATAAAAACCATATAACATTTAACAAAGACAATTTTTACATCCTTTTTCATTTTCAACTAATTCAATCCCTTGAAGACTAGAAACTCCTTTAACATGAGTGAATTCATTACTAAGAGAATTAGAAGAACTAATACTTAAATGACTATTTAACAAAGGAATAACATGTCTATTATATAATTCTTTAACAGTTTCCTCAAATAAAAAATCAATATTTTCTCCATTTGCAGCACTAGTTTCAAAATATTTATTAATATTATTTTTCTTAACAAAATCATTTATTTCATCATTTGAAACAACTCTTTCTTTTTCAATATCTTTTTTATTTCCAATTAAAAAAATAATAACATCTTCAGAAGACATATCTTCAATTTCATTCATCCAAAAATTTAAAGAATTGAAACTTTCTTTATTATTAATTGCAAAAACTAAAAAAATACATAATGCACTTTTATAAAAATTTTTTATTATTGAATGATAAACTTCTTGTCCACATGTATCCCATAATTGAATACGAATTTTTGAATTATTTACACTGTAATTTTTCCAAGAATGATCAAAACATAATGTTGCTTTATAGTCATTGGAAAATATATTGTTTACTCCACGAGATATTATACTACTTTTTCCTACTCCAGGCTCACCTATCATTACTGTTTTAAAATTAAATTCAGCTGTTGTTTCTGAAGGTAAAGGTTTTATTTCTAAGTTTTGATTTAATGACATTTTTTTTTTTTTTTTTTTTTTTTTTAAAAATAAATTTATTTTTGTTTTTGGTTTTAATATTTTTTTTTTTTTTTATTTTATTTATATTATTTATTAATTTTCTTTTTTTATTTTTTTAAATTTTATTAATTTTTAAATTGTTATTGTTGATTTCAACATTACTTTTTTAATTGGTAAATATGAAGTAAAATTATTTTTAAGTATTTTAAGATAAACATAAAAAAAATCAGCATAAATTAAAACTTGTACAATTCCACTTAAAATACTAACAAAAGAAATATAATTTCCATAATAATAATCATGAATCCAACTTAACAAATAAAAAAATCTATAAGCTCCAAGAGAAGCAATATAATGACCAGTAAATTTTTCAACTCCATTATTTTGAAGTAAAATATTAATTTGAGGTAAAATCGCAACAGATTCTAACCATAAACTAAAACTCCAAATAATTTCCCAATAATCAAATTTATTATTAATAATTAAAGACATTATTAAAGCAAAAGGAATTAAATTTAAATGAGGGAAATTATCTTCTTTTTCTCTATTATAAGTTATTGATATTGTTTTAATAAATCTAATAAGATATATTATTATTATTGTTACTGTTATAAATAATATTTTCATTATTGTATTATATAATGATATTGTGTATATTAATAAATCTAAATATCGAGTTAAAAAAACTATTAAATATATTTCTTGAGTTTTACAACTTATTCCTTTTGCTGATTGGTATTTGAGTAATTTGTATATTAATATTAAGAATGATAATAAATGAAGGAAATCTGCTATTAATTTATATATATTCATTTTTTTTTTTTTTTTCAAATTTTTTTGTTTTGATTTTTTATTTTATTTAATGGGGAATAAAATAATTAAATTTTTTAATTAGTTTTATTTATTTTTATTTTTTCTTTTATTAATTATTTTTTTTTATTTTTAAATAAGTTTTAACATTGTTAAATCAATATCATCATCCATAACATTTTTTAAAAATACTAAAATTGTAATTGTTAAAGAAATAATTGATGCTATAATATAATAAACAAATTTAATTTTGTAAAAAAAACTTATTCTACTTGTAGCTTGATAATTTTCTTTATAATTAGCAATCATTAAAGTAAAAGAATAATTTTTTGTATAATGTGAATAAATATTATATAAAATACTAATCCCTGATAATAAAAGATAAACCCAATTATTTAAAAGAATTGATAAAATCAAAGATGAAATATTAAAATAAAATTCATATGAAAAATACTAAAAATTAATATTAAATAATTATTACTATTTTCATATGTTTTCTAGTTTTTTCTAAATATTGTGCTTTATCTTGATATTCATCTATTTCAGTAAACTATAATTTAAATTATATTATTTACTATTATTATTGTCATTACAGTCATTCCAAATGTTGCTAGAAAAAATAATATGTCTAATATTAACATTTTATTAAATATTTTTAATTAAAAAAATAATTTTAATTATTTAAAATAATATAAATTCTAATGGGAAAATAAAAATAAATTTTAGTATTTTATAAAATTAAAATAAATTAAAAATCCCATTCAAAAAAAATTAAAAATTAAAAATATAAAACTCATAAGATTTGTTAAAACAAAAAATAAAAAAATAAAATTCATCAAAATACAATAAGGATAAAAAAAATAAAAATAATAAAAAAAATCTAATGAAACTAAAAGTAATCCTAGTAGGAAATACTGAAGTAGGAAAAACATCAATAATAACACAATATATAGAAAATACATTTACAGAAGAACATATAACAACAATAGCATCAGATAGATTAAATAAAGAAATAAAAATAGATAATACAAAATTAACCTTAGAAATTTGGGATACTGCAGGACAAGAAAAATATAGAGCTACAAATAAAATATTTATGAAAAATACAAATATTGCAATTTTAGTTTATGATATTACAAATTTAAATTCTTTTCAAGAATTAGATTATTGGTATAAAGAAATTATTGAAAATAATAATAATTCATCCGATTTAGTTATTGCTCTTGTTGGAAATAAAAGTGATTTATATGACGAACAAGTTGTTAAAAATGATGAAGGACAAAATTATTGTGATAAACATAAAATTAATCTTTTTAAAGAAACTTCTGCTAGGGACTTTGAATGTATTAATGATTTATTTAACGATGTTGTAACTATTTATATTAATAAAAAATTGAAACAAAAAAAGGAAAATAAAAATGATGATAAAAATGATGATAAAAATGATGATAAAAATGAAAATGATAAAAATAATATTCTTGAAAAATATGATGAAAAATTAAATGAAGATAATGAAGATATTAATCCAAATACTAAATCAATAGCAATTGATAGAGAATCAATTTTAAAGGAAAATAAGAAAGGATGTAAATGTTAATTAAATAAATATTAAAAATTATCAAAATTTGCTTTTTTTTTATTTTTTTATAATAAATTAAATACTTTTTATAATATCATTTATCCAATAATAATTAAAAAATATTAATTTATTAAAAAATATATTAAAATTAATTTCCAAAAATTATTAATAAGATTTAAAAATATAACTTATAATATACATTTTTTAATTTTATCAGATAAATTATCATATATAAAAATATCACTTTTAGAAAATTTTCCAGATTTTATTATATTTCTAAAATATGATATAACAATATTTTCATATTTATTTCTTTTAATTGATAATAAATAGTCTTTTTCATCTTCATTATTTAAATCAATTTTTTTTAAAAATTCTAAACTACATATTTGACCTTCATTTAATAATATTTTTTTCAAAAAATCAAATTGTTTATTTAAATCTAAATAACGTTCAGTTTGCATTAAATGAATATAAAACCAATGAATAATATTAGAATTTTTATTTTTAAAAATTTTATTATATAACTTTCTATTATAACAACAAAAAAAAATATACATTTTTATTTTTTCACTTCTCATTCTAGAATTGTTTATATCATAAGATGAATATTTATAATTTTCTACTTGTTGAGATTTTATTCTTTGTAAAAGATAATTTGCAGATTGTTCATTTGATATTTTTTCAAAATTTTTAAAAACAAAATTTTTATTTGAAACAATAATATTACTATTTTTTTTTGTATCATATAAAACTTTATTAGTAAAATCACAATTAAAATTTTTTTTTTTATTTTTAGAAATTTTAACTTTATTATTATTATTATTATTATTATTATTATTATCATTATTACTAATATTCAAAATATTATTTTTATGAGTAAATAGATTAGTTTGAAAATTAATAGTATTTTTATTATTTTTATAAGTATCATTTTTAAAATTAATAAAATTAGATTCAATATTATCAATAGCATTAAAAGTATTACTTTTTCCTAAATAAGTATTACTTCTTTTAAATAAAGAATTTCCAAAATTATTTTTATCATCTAATTCAAATGAATTTCTAATAATTTCCAATTTTAAAATATTATCTCCAATAAAAGCAGAAAGTATTTGACAAATATAAAAAATTAAATTAATTAAACTTCCAACAACTGCAATAACATTTTGAATTTTCATATAATATCTAGTATAATAATTTTTTTCCATAGTAGTATAAAGATTTAATTCATAAATTTTAGTAGAAGCTCCTTCATTTAATAAATCATCATCTGAATAATATGCATATGTTGTTCTAAAAGAATCAATTCCCCAATCAGAAAAATTTTTATTTGAACTAAATAACCATCCTTTATCATCACTTAAAATTGTTTTTTTTAAAAAAACATCATCATTCCTTTGTAATCTATGACTTAGAATATAATAATGATTTTTATATCTTTTTATTATTGGATTTGAATATGATAATGGATTAAATTCTATTAAAGGATAATAAAAAGCAAAAAATTTTGGATCATCTTGATTTAAAAATGATTTTAATTTATCTAATGATGTACATTTTGAATTATTTTCTGAATATTTAGTTCCATTATCACAAAAAAAAACTTGTATTTCGAAATAATATAAATTTGGACTATCCCAATAACCACCAAATTTTTTTCCACCTAATTCAGGACAATATAAAATTCCAAAATTTTTTTCTAAATTAATATCTTCAAAATCACTTTCATTACAAATATGATATGATAAATATTCATCTTTTATTTTTTTTCTATATACACCTTCATCACTTTGTTCTGTTGAATAATAATATATTCTAAAATATAATATTTCTGTTGTATTTATGTAATTTCCATCATAGTCTTCTATTCGAAAAGCAAAAAAAATTTTTTCTTTTTTTAAATCTATAAATTCATATTTTAAATCATTTTCTATTGATATTGTTACTGAAGGATTTTTTCTTGTAAAGAAATTGTCTCCGAATGCTATTATTAAAGCTATTATTGATATTATTAATATTATTGTTAAAAAACCACCGAATATTGTTTTTCTTTTTGGACTTTTCCCTTGATAAAAATGGAATTTAGAACCAATAAAATCAATTTCTTCTAATATTTTAAAAAACATTTTTTTTTTTAGTTTTTTTTGGTTTATTTTTTTTTTTTATGATTTTTTTCTTTTTAATGATTTATTTTTAATTTTTTCAAAAATATTAATTTTATTATTTTTATAAATTTCAATTTTATGTTTTTTAATATTTAAATATTAATATTAATAATATTTAATTTAATATAAACTTATATAATATTTAAATTTAGAATTAATAAAATGAAAAAAATTAAATTTTCTTGATTAAATCAAAATTGTTGAATTTGAACCAACAGTTATAACTTTATTTCCTAAATTTTTCTGTTTAATATAACAAAAAGCATTATTAATTCTAATAGTCCCTTTTCCAATTAATTTAGAATTATAACTTATATGTTGTAATATACCAAACATAACAACAATTCCAACAATAATACAATAAATAATAGCAATTAAATTAAATAAATTAACTTTAGATTGAAAAACTTTTTTAATATTATTTTCATCAAGAAAAAAACCATTATAAACTAATTCTTGAACAATATTAATAACAAAAGATAAAGTAGATTCCATTAATTGAAATTCTTCATCAATTAATTTTATAATTAATTCTTCTTGATTAGTAATATTTTTAGCATAAATATAATCATTAAAAGTATTTAAAATTTTTTGAAAAATTGCATCTAATGCAATTAATAAACCATCAGTTATTAATTTTGATTCTTGTTCTTTTTCTAAAATATATAAACATTTTAAATTTGAACCACAAATTTTTTCTTTAATTGAAGTTTCATTCCAAGGAATTTTTAATAAAGAATATAATTCATATGTTTTTTTAAAAGATTTTATTCTATAATTTAATATTTCTTGATTATTTTTTGTTATATTATCTAATATTAAAGAATAATTATCAAAAATATTTTCATTTCCATTTATTTTAGAAATTAATAAAACTCTCAATGAATTATAATAATAATAAGATAAAGTATAACGATAAGTTAATTGACCAAAATCTTTAAAAATATTTTTAATATCTTTAATATATGAAAGTGAATATTCAATTTTAAGGAAAAAATAAATAAAAATTAAACTAAGAAAAATTATAATTAAAACACAACAATATTTTATTTTTTTAATTCCTGGATTTTTCATATAAATTAATATATTATTTGCAGTAACGGGTTCAATATCTTCATTAAAATGATTTCCATCTTTTGTAAAAGTACTATTTAAATGTTGTAAAGTGGAATTTTGATTTTTTTTTTTTTCTGTAGGAACTCTTTTAATTTTAGTAAAATTTTTATTTGAGGTATTTTTTTTTAAATTTAATGAACTTGATGCATTAATTGAAGGTTGTTCTGAATTTGTTCTTCCTTTTATATTTAAATTTAATAAAATATTTGAACTTTTTATTTTTGCTGTTGATTTTCTTGAAACTGGTTTTTTTGTATTTGTTATAATTTTTGGAGTTGTGTTATTATTTATATCAGAATTATATTTTTTTAAATTTGATAAAGTAAAAGATTTTGTTAAATTTATATAATCTTCTATTTTATTTTTAATAATAAAATTATCTCTTTGATTTTTAAATGAATAATCACCTTCTTGTGTAAAGTCAATAAACATATTTAAAACATTAGAAAAAATTGCTTTATTTTCATAATAAAGAAAAATAAGAACAAAAGAAAAAAAAATAATATAAAGAACTATACCAAAAATTTCTAATATTAAATAAATTTTACTTTCTCTTGTTGAAAAAGATTCAAAACATTCTTCAAGAGAAGTTTGAAAAGAATTAAAATAATATTTAAATTCTCCTTCATAATTAACCATTAAATAAAATATTTCTATACCAAAAGATGATTTAACTTGATTTTCTAAATTTTTTATATAATTATCAAATAAAATCATATTTACATCTGATTCAATATCTTCATTTTTATCAAATGAACCTAAATTATATGCGTATCTAAATGCATATTGAGATTGAGATATAAAATCAGATAAATATGTTTTATTTTCATAATCAATTTGAATTTTTGTAAATAATCTTTCTTCTAATAATTCTTTGTATTCTTCTCCTAAAATATTTTTATGTTTAACATAATATTCATAAAATAAATGAGAACTTTTATCAAAAGATAATGAATTTTCTATTAATAAAGTTCTGTAATCTTCTATTGTGTTTATATCATTAATCCATAAATTTGAAAATTTAAATAATAATGATAATATTGATGAATATACTATTAATAATTTATCTCTTTGGTAATAATTAAAATAAAGACATTGAAAAATTAAATGTGCTGTTACGATCATATTATTTTGTTTGAAAATTATTATTATGTAAATTATTAATGAAAATATTATTAAAGTTAAAAGAATAAAATTTAATGTTACTAAATATTTAAATTCTTGTATTTTAACTCTATTTTCAATAACTGTTTTTTCTGATTTATTATCTTTATTATCATTATTATTATTGAGATTATTATTATTATTTCTACTACTAGTAGAAATATTATTATTATCATTACTTTCATTTGTTTTTTCGTTTAAATTAGAATTTTCAAATAAATAAGAAGAAACTGCATTATTAATAGAAACTTGTTTTTTAATATTTTTTCTATTATTAGAAATATTATTATGAATATTATTAGTAGAATTATGTTTGTGTGCAATATTTTTTTGAGAATTATTTTTAGTTTCTTCATTAAATAATCTATAATTTCCTTTATGTTTTTCTATTATAGGTAAATTTTTAATACTTAATCCAGTTTCAATAAGAAATGAATTTCTTTTAATCGGAGAAGGTATAGTATTTGATATTTCAGTAAGTTTAAAAATAAAAAATGGTGTATCATATATAATTTTTAAATTTATTCTAATTAAAAAATAATTTTGTTTATCTTCAATTTTCCTTTCATGTATATTTATATGATTTTGAGCAGATAAATTTATAGATTTTCTAAATTTATATAAAGATTCATTTAATTTTTTGTAATATTCATCATATAATTCAATTCCATTAAATTTAGTTAAAATTTTTAATAAATTTTGTATAACAATATTTTTAGTTCTTTTTAATTCAGGATGAATATAATTAACTTTCTCAATAGTTTTCTTACTATAAATATTTTCAACATCATTTCTACTTCGAATTAAAATATCATTAAAACTTTCATTATAAACAACAGATTCTTTATGACGAGTATCAAAATTAGATAATAATTTAAATTTAACTTCTTCACCAATATAACCTCTATTTTGTCTAAATAAACCTTTTGAAAAATATTCATTAGCATTAACTTCTAAATTATGTTTAATTAATTCAGCTTTATTTTTTTCTTTAGAAAAAGCTTTATTTAAATAATTTTGATTAATTTCAAATAATTCAAGTAAATTAATATCAAATTTCTTAATAATTTTCATTCCAAGAGCATAATGAATATCAAAATTATTACTAATAGAAATAACCCCACCATTTTGATTTAAAATAAAACTATATTTATTATTTTCATCTCTAAAAACAATATTACTAATTAATACTAAATTCTTATATATTCCTGGCATTGATGCATTTCTCATTATAATTGGAAATGATTGATTATTAATTGAAAAAATCCAAGTTTTTTTTTGAAAAAAAGTATTTTGTTCTGAAATTACATGTTTTATTAATACATTTTGATGTGGTTCTGATAATTCTTTTGGAAATAAAATTGATATATCGGAACCAATTAAATTTGAATGAACGAAACCTAATTTTGTTGTTAAGTATTCTGATATGTATTTTATTATTAAACCTTTTGAAAATGAAAATATTATATTGTAACCTTGATTTATATCTTTGTATTTTTCTTTTAGAATTTCAGATAATATTAAAAAAGTATTATCTGTTATTTGCATTAAATATAAATTTTTATTATTTGTAAATTGATATAATATTGGGATTAATTTTTCTGGGATTATACCTTTATTAAATAATTCAAAAAAAATAAATATTTTATAATATGATTCTATTAACATTCTTTGATTGTGAAAATCTAAAATATATTGTGTTATTTTATTATAATTAAATATTTGAGTTTTTATTATATTTATTATAATTGATGTATTTGTTCCTGATAAAAATGGATTTTCCATATTTTTAATTTCACCTGTTTCTGTATATCTATTTACTTTTATTGATGCTTCAAATATTTCTTTATATTTTAAAATTTGAATATAATTTCCAGAATATTGAATTATTAATTTTTCAGTTTTTTTCATTTTTTCAAATATAAAAAATATATTTCTAAATAAAACACAAGATTCTAAATTTTGATAATTCCAAATATTAAATGATTTAATATATTTTTGAGATAAACAATAAATTCTAATTGTTTTAACAATAGATAATTTTTCAACATTAAAATGAAGAAAAGTTTGTAAAATTGAATAACTTTTAATATAATTTTTCTTAAATGAATAATAATATTCTGCAAGTAATAAAGCTAAATCATAATCTAAAGTATAATCAATTTGAACAAATGAAGTTTCTATTAAAAATCCCATTCTTTCAATTAAATTAGGAAGAAAATTCATTTGGAAATTTTTACCTGATGGAATAATTCTTATTAATTTACATTTACAATGATCATTTTTACATTCTGATTGATGTTCAAAAAATACATTTAAAATATTTTGTGATGTGATATCACCACTTTTTTTTTGAATTAATTTTAATTTTTCAAAAATAAAATAAAATGTATCATAAACTGTAATATCATTTATCCTTACATCATTAATTTTAAATAATTCAATTTTACATTTTTTTAAAAGATAACCTTCATTTATTGAATTGTATATATACATTAGTAAAAAACATAAACAAATTTTACTTATATTTAAAAAAATACATTCTTTAACTTTTTTTATTTTAAAATTTCCAAGATATAAAATAATTTCAATAATTGAATTTGAAAAACAAAAACTTAAAAAAAATTGAATTAATGTATTAATTGGAGTATCAAAATTATATCTTGAATAACTAGAAAAAAATAAAATAATTAATAATATCATTATAATAGATATAATAGCTATTTTGTAAATTTTCAAATATTCATCTTTTAAATATAACTCAAGACTTTCTATAATAATTAAATTTTGAAAAATAATTAAAATAATACATCTATTTCTTTCAAATTTATCTCTAAAAGGATGATTATCAATAGGAAAAATTAAATTAATAACTTGATCATAAATAAAAGTACAATAAATCGTAAAAATAATAGCACAAGTATTTAAAAAAGCAAAAATATAAGAAATTAAATTTGAAAATTCTTTTTTAATAATAAAAACATCTGGAAGGAAAATAATATAATAAATATAAAATAAAAATTCAATAAAAATAGGACTACATAATAGTTCAAAATAAAAAATTCCTTTTATTGTTCTCGATAAATAAATAGTATCAACATTTATTTTATATTTAATTCTAATATATAATTTAATAAGTAAAAAACAATAAATAATTTTTTTTGTAATAATCATTCCACAAATAATAAAATAATGTATTTGTTTTAATTTAAAAACTTCACAAATTTTATGAAAAGTAAAAGTTCTAAAAATATTTGTAAATTCAACTTTATTTTTTCTATCTTTTTTAGAAAAGTCAAAATTACTGGTTAAAATAAATAATCCATTAAATTTAATTATTTCCATTATTGAATAGAATATTACACTTTGAATTATATCTGATTTTAACATTAAGATTATTGTTATTATTGGACTTAATTTTTTATGAACACTTTTTACTATTTGTACATATGTATTTATTTCCATTTTTTTTTAATTCAATTTATTATTATCTTTTGTTTTGTATTAATGTTTTTATTTATAAATGTTATATTATTTTTTTTTAATTAAATATTACAATAAATATTATAATTCTTGAAAATTTCGAAAAAAAAATAATATTGATTTTCACACTTTATCATAATAAAAGAAGATAAAATAAATAATTTTAACATAAAAAAATAAAAAAAAAGTAAAAAAAATAATTCAAAATTAAAAATAAAATAATTAAAAATGTTAAATACTGAATCAAATAATATTTTCCAAACAATTAACATATATGGAATACCCTTCCAACTTAGATATAGAAAATCAGAAAAATATTCAACAATAATAGGATTAATTTTAAGTCTTTTAACATTTATGATGGTAATATTAATTGCAATAATGTATAGTTTAGATTTAATAAAACATACAGGATTTAATATAATGTTAAATTATAATCCAATTAAAATAAAAACACCAATTGACTTTTCAAAAATTCCTTTTATGATAGGATTTGTTAATTGGAGTCGTTCAAATCAAATTTTAAATTCTTCTTATCTTTCTTTAACTTTTGATAGAAATGTACATAATGTTTATAAAGATAAAGAAGGAATAATTAAAATAGAAAGAATATCAAATCCAATAAAATTAGAAAATTGTAATCCAAATATTCATTTTATAGGAAAAAATTATTTTATGAATGATTTTCAATATGATAAATTTTTATGTCCTATTCAAGGTCAAAATTTAAATTTTTCTGGAAGATTTGGAGATAATATTATTGGTTATGATATATTAGAAATTCATTTAAATAAATGTGAAAATAATAGTGATAATTTATTTATTTGTAAATCAAATGATGAAATTGATGAATATATAAAAAATTCTTATTTAGAAATTATTTATCTTGCTCAAAGTATTGAACATAATAATTATAAAAATCCTATTGTTAATTATGTTAGAAATGAAATATATGTTTTAACTAAGAAAATAACTAAAAGATATTATCATTATTTTTCTTTAGCTGAATATATTTCTGATAATGGATTATTTTTTGAAAGTAAGAAACATTATTCTTTTTCAGAAAGTGATAATACAAGATTAGATTTTGTTGAAGAAGAAGATCAAGAATATTATTCTTCAAATGCTTTATTAGAAGTTGCTTTTACTTGTTCTGATAGAAAAAATGTTTATACTAGAACTTATGTTAAAATTCAAGATGTTATGAAAAATATAGGAGGATTTATTGATTTAATTTTTATTGTTTTTCAATTTATTTCTTCTTATTTTTCAAAAAAAATTATGCTTTTAGATATAATTAATCATATTATTGTTGAAGAAAAATTTGAAAAAACTATCAATGGGATAATTAATTGTAATAGAATTATGAATAATAATAATAATAATAAAAATAATACTGTTTATAAAAATTCTGAGTTTAATATTTTAAATGTTTCAAATATAAATGATATTATTCTACCTAAAAGTCAGGTTCTTAGTAGTAATTTAAAAAATAATTTTTTGGAAAAAAAAAAGAATAAAGAAAATAATGATAATAAAAAAAATCAAAAAGAGTATTTTCATTTAAATTTTTTTGATTTTTTTCTTCCTATTAAAATATTATGGAAATTTAAAAAATATAATTGGTTATATTTTTATAAGCAAATGGTTAATCAATATATGAGTTTAGAAGTTATTATTCCAATTATTGAAAGATTAACTAAAATTAATTTAGAAACAAAAAGGAAAAGTAATTTTTTTAAACTCAATTAATGATGAAAAATATTGTGATAAATAAAAAAATATGTTATTTAAAAAATAATCATATAATAAATTACTTTATTCCAAAATAAATTTATTAAATTAAAAGAAGAATTAAAATTTCAATTAAACATGAAAAATTATAATAAATATTTGAAATCTATAAAAACATGAAAATATATATATATATAAACAAATATTAATGAAAAAGTTTATAAATATATCAAAAATTATTTAATCAAAGGGTAATTATTTTAAAAAGGTAAGTTATTTTTGTTATAAATATATTTATATTAAAGGTTTAAATAAATAATATTTTGTAATAAAAAAAATAAAAACAAAAAATTTTCAATAAAAAAATGGGAATATGTGTTTCAACAAAAGATAAAAAAGAAAATAATTTAGAAAAAACAGAATCCAAAATCCAAAAACAACAAACAGAAAAATCAAACAAAGAAAATAAAATCGAAACAGAAGGTTACACATCTCGTCAAGAAAAAACAGAAAAAAAATCAGATGGAACAATAATAAAAACAATAATAGAAAAAAAAGAAGGTGAAATAAAAACAACAACAATAACAAAAAAAGGAAATACAACAGAAACAAAAACAGAAATTGAAAAAACAGAAATAACAAAAACAACAAAATCAACAAAAAAAAATCACAATATAAAAAATAATGAAATTTCAAATTCAAATATTGATTTATCACAAAATGAATTTCAAAAACAAAGTTTAGAAATTCATAATAAATTAAGAGAAAAACATCATGTTCAACCATTAAAATTAAATAAAGAATTATGTAAAATTGCAGAAAATTATTCAAAAGAATTAGCAAAAAAAAATAGTTTTGAACATTCTAATAATAAATATCAAGGAAAAAATTTAGGAGAAAATCTTTTTATGTGTCAAGGTAAATCTATTAATGGTTATGATATGAGTCAAAGTTGGTATGATGAAATTAATAATTATAATTTTAAAAATGCTACTTTTAAAAGTGGAACTGGACATTTTACACAGTTAATTTGGAAAAATTCTACTGATGTTGGATTTGGTTATTGTAAAAATGATAAAGGAATTTATATTGGAGTTGCTAATTATTTTCCTGCTGGAAATTATATGGGACAGTTTAAAGAAAATGTTTTACCTGCTTGATATTTTTTTTTTTTTTTTCTTTTTTTTTATATCTTTTTTTTTTTTTAGGTTTTTTTATCTTTTTTTATTTTTTTTTATACACTTTTTTTTGAGAGGAATTATATATTTTTTTTGAGGGAAATTGGGTTTTTATAAATTTTTGATTATAATAATATTTATTAATAATAAGATTATTGTTTTAATATATTAACTTTTATATAATTATATTACTATTTGAATTGTTTATTAATAAATTATTTTAAATTATTCTTTATTATAAATAATATAATGAAAAAAAATACAAATATGTTTGATAAATAATATTAAGTTTTTTCTAATAGATTTTTTATTAAGGTAATAATGTTTTTTTTTTTTCAAAATTAGGTTATTAAGTAAATTATAATAATAGATTTCATTTAATTATTCCAAATTCTAAATTAAATTAATTTTAATAAAACTCAAACTTTTTTAAATTTATTTCTTTCAAAATATAATAACTAGGAATAAATTTCTCCAATTTTCATTAATTAAAAGAAATTTATTTATATATTTTAATAATCATTTAAATCATTACTGTTAAACTTTAAAATAAAACAATAATTATATAAAATTAGGATAAATTCAAGAATAAAATTAAATTTAATTGAATTTTTTTAAATATTCAAATCTCCATTTACAAAAAAAGACATTTTGACTTATCATTTAAAAACAATTTTTTTTCTAAAAGAATATTCAAAATATCAATTAAATTATTTATTTCTTGAAGGAATCATTTCAATTAATGTTCAAAATATTTTTTCATATTATTCTTCTTGAATGAATTGAACTATCTTTTTTTAAATTATTTACTAAAACTTCTGATTGAATTAAACATACTTTATAATTATTTCATAATTTTTTTTTACAGGAAATAAATCATAAATTTTTATAAAAAATAAGTCATGATTAATTTTAATGATATCTCATATTAAATAAATGAATAAGTTAAATTAAAATTAAATTTTAATTTTCTATTCAATAAAATAAAATATTAATGAAGAAAAAAAAAACATACAATTTAAATATAAAAATAATTATTATTTTTCAAAATTTTTTAATATTAATATTTTTTGAATCAATTAAAATAAAAAACAAATAATAAATGAAAATAAAACCAAATATCTCAATTTTACTAATACAAAAAATAAATAAAATATATAAAACTTATTTACATAAAAATATACATTAAATAAACTCAATAAAAAAAATTGCACCAAAAAAAAATAAAAAATAAAAAATAGAAAAAAAAAAAAATAAAATAAAAGAAAAAAAACCAAAAAATCATTTATTCTTTTTTTTATAATCAACAATTCTATGAACAAACTTCTTAATAAATTCAATATCCTTAGACATAAATTTAAAATATTGTTCTTGTTCCTTCCATTCATCACTAATCATACTCATAGTCATAGTAGGTAAAATTAATTGTGTATAAGTTTTCTTAATTCCAATTAATTCTTCATTTCCAGTTTTAACACTTTCAATTTTATTTAAATCCTTTTTATATAAAGCTTTTTTCATTTCCCAAGGACCTTTTAACCAAAATTTTTTTTCTCCATTTTTCCAAAGTCCATATTTAACATCATTTCCTTTAATTTTTAATCCAACAGAATCCATTTTTCCATTTTTAAAAAATCCAATATAAACTTCGAATTTAACAATATCAAAAATATAAATTCCAAAACCATTTTTTAAATCATTTAAATAATAACCAATATATTTTTTTCCATCAGGCCAAGAAAATTCACCAAAACCATTCATTAAACCATTTTCAATTTCTCCTTCATAAATTTTATTATCTTTATAATAAATAATACCATAACCATTCATTGAATCATTTTTAAATTCTCCTTCATAAATTGTCCCATCTGGCCATCTATATAAACCAATACCATTTTTTTTAGAAAGATGAAATTCTCCTTTATAAATTGTACCATCTTCCCATATTTCTATTCCAATTCCAATTAATGAATTATTTAACCAATAACCTTCTAATTTTGTCCCATTTGATTTTGTAAATATACCATATCCTCTTGGTTTGTTATTTTTATATTCTCCAAATAAAATAAAAGGATATTTTTTATTAAAAACTCAAAAAATAAAATCTTTTAAAATTGCTCCACCTCCGCG